>JAQFYM010000592.1:0-57339 GCA_034694785.1 Agrenia bidenticulata | reverse complement strand
CTCAGAGTCAAATATTATTTTTTAAATTCCAATATAAATTCTTAAATTCCTTTTAAAAGTATTTTCACAACTTCCTAATGATACATTAGTATTCATCAGTCATGGTTGCAAAAAAAATTTGTATACATTTTCCCAAGAAAATTCTTATGGTACATTCTTATGATACATAAATGTATCAGACATATTTGTCGCCAGACATAAATGTCGCGAGACATATTTGTCCGGACATAAATGTCGTAGACATATTTGTCGTCCCCCTATCATATCTATCAAACAAGGGACAGATCCATCACCCAATTTGTCTAATTGATCCGTTTCCATTACCTCAAAGCAATCCATTAATAAACACTGCCACACACTCCCTTTAGTCTACATTTAATTAACTCAAGCTCACCACTAAATCCCAACAACCCGCTATCCATTCCCTACAGGAACCAACTACTCCCTCCTACCTACCGATTTCAAACTCATTCCTTTCCCTACTGTCCCTACTAATCCTAATACCTTTCCCCCGTTTACCACCAATAAAGTCCAAGACAATTTAATCCCCTTCACATTCAGTGCACTAAATACTACCTAATATGCACAGACACCTACGATAAGACTTAGGACGGAGCGTGGTAAAAAATATTCCCCTGGATAACTGCCTCTCTGCTGGACCTTGGAACTCATGATTTATGCACAACTTTTTTTTTCATCTCCAAGAAAAGAGAAAGCTAACTACAGCTGTAGACCTTCCTCCCCGAATCTTCCCTTCTTCTAAATGAGCTACATGGACACACTGATATACAGACGCTTGGAATTGAATTCAAATTGAAACTACCCCAGTGGATAAGCCCTCGAGTAGTAGTAAGTACACATGTGTGTATAGTTTGGATAACATAGTCCCGTATATCATTGCCGGACTGCCGACATTCATTTGGCACCTCTTAAGTAAATATCTATCTCCTGAGAGGGTGGAGGCGGCTGTAGCTCTTCACACTACACTCGCCCGTCATTTTCATTGCCCTCATGTGGGCACTTAACATGTGTTGCTGTCCGGCACTTCCACCTTCTAGGCTACTCGGGATGTAGTACACACGGGCATCATAATCTATAGCTCGGAAGGATGCACGGAATACATAGAGTCGGTTATTAGCTAATAAGGAGATGTCGTCTTAACTTGCAGGACCATCCTAACCGAACTGCCTGCCTTCCTTCCCCTACGACGTTAAGGGATTAATCCTTTCAAAGGAATTATTCCTTATCGTTTTGACTTTGGGATGGGACTCAGAATCGGGCACAAATCAATGAAACTTTATTTACTACACTCTGGCGTGAGCAAAACTTTACGAGGGTATTAAAGTTATAGGTTTTAGTAATTTCGTGGTAGCTTTAATGCATGTATCACTGTTCAAAGCTGGGAGCTATAGGATCACTGCCTCTGCCGTGAGCCTACTACCTGTGTGTGTCGAAATTGTGAATTGCTTTGATGACTGAGCCCCCCTGTCTCGGAGTATATGAATATTAAGTGGCTTTGTAATTCCACTAATTATAGTACTTAGCTCAAGTGCTATTCAATTCAGATATGATGCTTCATGGGATGGGGGGATTACTAGTGTGACTCAAGATAACACTTTGATATGAGCTGGACTAGGAATCAGTTCCTTCGTGTCACTATATATAGATGATGAATAGAAATCATTTCTAGATGGTAAGACCAACTATGATTATTGGTAATAGGAACAATAGGATGAGGACGAGGGATGTTGTGTATCTCTATCTGAAGTTAAATTTTAGAATCTAGACCAATTAACTCACAAGGGGCAAGATGACTCTGGCCAAATCCTCTTTGAACTTTGTAAAGAAAAGTTAAGGGTTGGGAATTGGAACAAAGAGCCGTAAATCTTGATATCCTCTTCCCTAATATAGATATCTCAAGACGTAGATGATTGAAGCAATGTGCTACTCCAGAATCGCCTTAGCAAATCAGTTCCACCACCAAACCTTCCAAACTCCACCGAAACTTTCAACAAGAGAGAAATCCAAAGTAGAAATGACATCTCAAAAGCGGATTTTTTTTTCTACCCAAGTTTTAGCCCTTAAAACTTCAACATGTCAACTGTCATATCTCACATGAAACACTTGATCCCTTAAAAGCTTAACAAAACGACTTCATAGCCCACGTCTCAGCTAAAACATATTGGATATCCCTTAATACATATATATCATATCTTGTTGAAAAGGTTTCTCTCTCTCTCTCTCCCTCCACTTTCAAGGGTTCATCTTATCTCCAACTCTATGTGGATCTTTGAGTCCCATATATATAAATACATTTTTCCTATACATGTACCACTACTCTAGCATAAAGTCTTTGTCCCGACTTGTTATACGGTCAGTGAAAGGGTTTTATAAGGGTTTTAGTAGCCAAAGCGGATTGCCACCACCACCAACACCACAAGAGAGAGAGAGAGAACTTGATGCCGATCAAACTATTGAAGCAAGTGAAGCCCCCCCAAAGGGGACTTAAATTCATTCCGCTTCCCTCTTCGGTCAAAAAGCTTTTTTATTCATGTTCCTATCCGTGCTTTTAAAGTTAAACTCTGTCTCTCTCTCTTTGGTATATAAAAGGGGAAGAACCTCAACTCCCAGCATCAACAAGATCAAGATTGAAGGAGCTAGAGAAACGGTCTCCGTGTGTGAATGGTGTGTAGTTGGCAGTTGTGTACATTGTAGATTGCGGATGGATGTGTACATATGGATTCGTGAATTGTGTTGATGGAGTGTGCGGTGTTATATAGTTGATAAAGCTGATAAGTTGATAGCCAACAGTCAACAGTTCTGAGGCTACTGTATAGAGATGTGAGAGAGTGAATTGATGCTTATGCTGCTGGTGAGTTGGTGGTGGTGGTGGTGGTGTTCTGGGACTTCTTTATATTCTAAAGAAATCAAGCCACATGAGACTGGGTTGATAAACTTAGCAAGTGAAAGGTTTGATTTAGAATGAAAGCTAAAGGAAGGAAGGAAAACCAATTTTTGGCTTCCCTTTCTCCTTCTCTATCCACCCGTCCGAAGGATGAAATTTGTTGGTTTGCCGTGTCAAGGGTATCTGAATCTGTCTTCTTCAGATAACAAACCTGTGTTGGTGGTCGGGGTTATTTCAATATAATTTGTCCTGGGGTGGGGGCCTAGGATTTTTAGACTTCATTTGCATACAAATTAAAATCGGGCAGTAAAATACAATACAAGCTTAATCCCCTTGCCTCCTTTGGTTATCGTTGTGATTACTGTGTGATAAGCTAAACGGGCTTAAAAGCCGCATGAATAAATTTACTCCTTTAGAGCCACCTCATTTGTTAAGGTTTAAAATTCATGTGGATTTCCATGCGGATTCTATAGAGATGAGTTTGAGGTGTAGACGAGTGTGAGATATAGTGAGTTATTTCATTTCTAAAGTGTAGCTATTTGAGGGAGAGTTCTCGTCCCTGGGACAGGTTAAAAAAGTCCACATGGCCTGTAACACTAAAAGCTCAATAATGTGGCATCATCAGTCCTCCTTTGACCAAAAAGGAAGATGTCAAACGCTCCTTTGACTCTTACATATAGATTTCTAACTCTTTTGTCCCCTCAAATGTCTAAAAGCTAGAAGCTATCGAACCTCGCCTCGCCTTATTCCTCGTCATCATTACCACGGCCAACTTTCACCAAGTCTTTGGTCTCCCCATCTTCCTCAGAATCAGAGTCATCCTCATCCATTTCCAAGTCTTCCCCATCGTCATCCAAGTCTTCAAATTCTTCTATATCAACATCATCACAATTACCTTCACCATCACCAGAATCACCACTGCCATCATCTTGAGCCAGCTCCAGCCCCAATGTTGACACAATGGCACTCGCACCGCCAATATCCGCCCTTCTGGTGGGTAGAGCGGGTGTGGGAGTTGGTGTGATGATCTGCACAACAGTCGTCTCCATTGTTGTCCCATCGGATGATGAAGATGATGGAAATCCTCTCTTTCTCGACAATCCCCCACCACTACTCCTCACCCTGTTTAAACACTTGGAGTTGGAGACAGAGGAGGTGGCCGGGTCTAGGGAAACCACTTTCTTCATCTCAGACCATTGGGTAAAACCGATCCAGGCTGCTATCGGCTTGTACAAACTGTACATTACAAAGAGCCATACGCTCAGGGAAGATCGGTGGGGACCAATGTTGGAATGAATCCAGTCGTCAATCATGAACAGAAGGAGAGAGTAGAGGATATTGAAAATTATCCATCCATGCAGAGTAGTCTGGTCCTCCTGGCCAAATCCAAAGAAATATATATAAACAGAATAAGATGAGCACTTTTTATGGATCATAACCAAGAGACCCCTTCGTCCCCAATACTTTTTTCCAATCATAATCTCACTATCTACACGAATACGAAGGAACGACTCTCTCCTCCTCAACGTCCACCTCCACTTTCTTCCAAAAGATCCACGAGTCTTTATTTAGGGCCATTCTATCTTAGGTTCGATTATAACTTTTAGTATGCTTTAATATATTAACTACTATCTTGCCATGCTGAGTAAATCCGATGGATTCATATACTCCCAAAGTCGTTCATCCTTTTGTACACGGCTTGGCCCAAGTACAGGGCCCTATAGTCCGAGTAGGTAAACAAACAGAGATGAGATTAAATGGAAATATTGTGATGGGAGAAGGGATGAGAGATAAAAATCTATTTCCTCAAGGAGGTTGAAGCGGAAATTCTTTCTGTTTTATACCGAGAGATTTTGTTTGCCTTCTTTTGTGTCCTTTTTGAGGGCTTTGAGGGAAATCCTGGGCAAACATTAAGTATGGGAAACAATGGATGGATTTATTATCGAGCCTTTACTCTCTCTCATCTATATAAAGATAATATATATACTCCTCGTATCTCTATAGAGAGAGAGAGCCTTGTAAGTTGGTATTTGTGGTGGTGTCTTACCGTGAGACTCCCGATTAACAACATGAGAGCGATGACAGTCCCCCATATCCAGGTGTACAGGCTGATCACTACGAACATTTTGGTGAAAGCTCCTAAAGCACAAAATCCATGAGAGAGATTAGAGTTTAGACGGGTTGGAAATGTTGGAGGAGGTCTGGGATTCAAAAGCTTTGTCTTCACAGTACATGCATTCACGCTGCACTACTCTACTCCTACATAGCCCTTGTCAAGGTGGACATAGAGCTCCTGGCTACTATACAAACTCTCTAGAATCTTGACGATGAGTCGCGTAAGATGCCTATGTAAGTATTTAGGAGAGCGGAATTGTTGTTTTTCATTAACGTAATTGAAAAAGGTAATCATGATGCCGTAAATTTAAGAACAGGGGCTTATTAAGGCGTGTTCATCCGATTGTCAAACGCTAAGTCCTCCTGCTCTATTTTCTAGCAGAGTTTGGACTTGTTTTGACTAGAATTACCACTGAGGATTAATAAGTTTTCATGGGGATTGGGATACACAAAGTCGAGTCCAGGAGGTTCATTTAGTCACAGGGAGATAAAATATGACGTGGGAATGAGACAATCTATAAATCCCTGTCAGGTGCCTGACAGACTGATGCTAAACTCATCTTCAGTGGATAAGCTAGCTCTTTGCATCCTGTAGCAACTCAAATGGATTGGATGATCAGGAATTCTAGTCAGAAATGAATAGGTAAGATTCTAAATCTCCTTGTGCATCGTTTTCCCTACTAAATTATTAACGTGAATGGCCAAAGGTGTACACACACAGTGAACAAGGAGCTACGTCTTCCAATACCACAAACGAAGGGGAATAAGAAAAAAATCAGCGGAAGATGGTTAGGGATATTTCCCGATTCAATTGCACACATGGTGGAAGATCAAAGATGCAAATGAAAAGGTGGACCAACTTACCCGAGAGTCGAGAGTGGATGTGAAACATGGTGAGCCAAGGATAGTCGAATAGAATTTGTTGAGTTGCTTTGAGTCGCTTTCGAGAGTTCTTGAAAGAATCCGGGCCAAAAGGTCGAACCTCGATAAACATTTTAATTCTTGAGGCCTCAGGTGAGGCGGAGGAGGAGATATTCTTGTGCTCCAAAACATCTCGAACCTTTTGTAAAAGACAGGGCCACCGGGTGAATACCTCGTCTTGAACGAACGTGATCAATTTCTTTGGTCCCTTGCTCATTATGCCGTTGTCAAAGTCAGGTAGGTTTGTGTTTGTACTCCTGAGCCTGCACTGCTGATCATTTCCTGTCGAGAACTCCTTCCTTCCTCCCTCGAATACCTGTGGGGCAATGGGAGGCATCGGCTTCCTTCTTTCTTTCAATCTCTCACCCGTCCACACACGAGTAATGGAAAATTTCATGTCTGTGTCAGCCTTCGTGGATGCTAAATCATCCGGGATATGTACGGTCGTCACAGCGTCTCCTTGGGCTGGTGTTATCCCTTTGAAGTTTTGGAGGACTTGAGGAGATGCAGATGTAGCCGGGGCTTGAGGAGGATTTGCATGCTTTGCAGGTTCTCGGAGCGTCTCTCCTGTGTCAGCGCTATTTCTTTCTCGATTTGGGGACAGTCCTCGTTTTTTCCTGCCGGCATGTGTGGAATTTGTCGTCCGGGCTGAAGACGCAGAGTCGTGAGGAGGAGTGGGATTTTTTTTAGCCAGAGAGGAGTGCTTGGATTCCCCAGAATTGACTTGTATACCGGAGGAATTCAGATGAGATTGGTGGGGACTGGAGTCACTGATGTTGTACTTGTTGTCAACTAGATATGTTTGTTGGGGATGAGGAACGTGTGATGGGGGTGATGATGATAAGGGTCGATCACGAAGTCCCCCTCCTCCGTCATAATAGAAGGAGACGTTTGCGTCGGCACGTGACTCATCAAAAATTGCTATCCAAGAGTTGACGAGCTCCTTGAACGTTTCTGGTAAAAGGTAGCGGTGGAAGTCACTTGTTGTTCCGTAGTTATGACTCGGCTTCCCCTGGAAACTTTGGGACATAACGTCCGGGACTCTCCCAGCTATTGTTGAGAAGTAAGTCTCACATATCCCCTCGACGTTTTCGAGACAGTGGTCCCGAATCACGTTCTCCGGACTGGTGTCAAATGAGCTCGACATTGTGAGGAGGAGAAAGAATCGTCCCACATTCCGACTGTCATTGATTGCCAAAATCTGTCCAATTAATTTAATGCTATTGTTAGCTTGTGAAATATCTCGGCTCAAAGTTGGGCCAGGTGGAAATTTACTTTTATTTCAAATTCCATACAAACTATGAAGCGTAGCGTGTTGGTTGGTTCTGCTGAGCTCAGCCCATTCCTTCATGCTAGGCCTACCAACAAATCTACAGAGAAAGTTAGTCTCACTCCCTTTCTCTCTTGAGTTGTGAATTGCAAAGATGTAATCTCAAATCTATTTTAATCTCTTTTACCGGTCTCATAGAAGTAAAAGTTTTTTAATATAAGTGGAAAGGTATGGAGGAGTTATTTGTCAGGGAAAAAAAAGTTTGACTTGGGGACAAAAGACACTTACCAAGTCCAATATTGCAATTACCACTGCAATCTTCTTGAGCCTTGACAGAACATCTCTCTGTCTTTTATACTCCCCCTCCGCCGAGGCACCCATGCTAATAAAAAGTCCCGTCAACCTTATCCACTATCAAGTCTCCCACTAAACGTCTCAACCAGGGACTAATGCGTTCAAGGAAGTAGCTCACGTGTAAAATTATTCACCTCACTAGACCTAATAAGTGCCTAAGCCCGGAGCAGCCAGTCTCCGGAACATTTCCCAAATTACCTACTTCCGTTTGACAGTGCGGAAATGAGGGGACTGGAATGCAAACTCCCTCCGAAGCCTTGGCAGGGGCAAATATAGACTAGATCGAGTGTTGACACTGCTCGAAACGCCTTTCCCCTTTGGACTTTATAAAAACACCTAAATAAGAATCGACGAGGCTTCCTTTCCACGTCCACAATTTATAGAAAACTTTCTCCCCGTCTCTTGAGTGAGGAAAAAACTACTTTGAATGACAAAGTGGGAAGGTACGCGTCACTCTCTTTTCATTAATATTCCTTGTCACCATTGGAGCCGAGGTTAGACTAACTCCAGATCCCTAACTGATGTTGATGGACTGGCTTCAGTTGTAATATATGGCTATCTCTCCCCGTCTCATGCTGATCCACAGCCATGGAAAAAGTTACAACTTACTCCCTCAAGTTCGGATTCTCAGCTTCAACTGAGGTCGACAGACTACTTGAGGTGAAAAGACATGGGAGCTGAGTAAATGGTTGGGGAAATTCAGAAATTCATCCAAGACGCAAGTCAACCTCCACAGAGAGAGTCTAGCCCGGTGCTTTCACTCTCAAACACAACCCGAGGAGCCCGTCATCAGCTCCTGGCCTAACTAGAGGAGCCCAAAGTTGTTCATGATTCTGATGATACTATGTCCTACTACTGCTACTGTACATAGTCTGGCTCAACTTGTTGATTCTAATTCATTCCTAGATCCGACATCCTCCCACGGAGTTATGAGATAATGGAGAATACCGTAACCAGAAACCCAAGTCAAGCTTTTCCAAACCACGAATCGTAAGGGCACTGAACGAATCCCTCACCTCACAAACCTGGACTAAAGTCCTCGGCTTTTGAAAGCTTTAGAATTTCTCGGATGGAGAAGCGAAAGGGAATGGAAATGGGTAATGGTGGTGGCTGCCCATTGTATTCCAGACCTCCATCTTCTTCCTGGTCTTGATGGACTGACTTTGACTGTGGGAAGTTGGACTTTTGGAATCTCACCTTACTGTTACTGTCTAACATCCGCAAAGCAAGAGAGAGAGATGAAAGCGTAGGAAGTAATCGGATAAAATTACAACACACCGTTTCAGTCTCTGCTCCTCTCGTATTCTTGTGTTCTTCAGAACAGCCACCATCACCATCGCCACATTGTTCTTCAGAGCTTCATCCTACAATCCGTACCCATCCGAATTCCGAACTGCTTGGAAACGGAGAAAGTAAATTGTAATTTTAGAAGAAGCTTATGGAGTGTACTTATGGATCACAATATCAGTAATAGAATTAAACTGTTTATTGTGTAGGGAATACAAGACACGCTCCTTCATGTGTCCTTGGGTATGTCTTTATGATCGGGTGTAGTACTGTGTCTAGGCTACGATTTTACATTCCCGACTCTGTGCAAGAACTCAAATGTATTTATTCACTTATTTATGGGACTAGCCTCGGGTTTCGAAACTTGAAGCAGATATTCAAAACAGATGGTCGGGAATTTGCATCCCAATTTAAATTCAACAGGATGTAGAATAATTTGTACAATTTGTACCATGTAAAACAGAGGCAATAGGAACCAGGAAGGTCTCTCCCCAAGATTTACGAGTTCCTAAAAGCCACCCAACCTTTACCTGGCCCGCAATAACACTTAGGGAAGCCAAGCCAAGTGCTTCTGTTGTGAATGCCGGTGAGAATGGCTCTTCTTCATGGGTACTTAAAATCCCGAATGCGGTATAAAACAAAAGCTTATTAATTCCCCGCCTTGATCATGAATTCTGGAATTCCTGGACAAACAAGGGCCTTTGTGCAATCTCATCCCTACTTGAATGCGTGTAACTGATTCTGAGAGCCGGGTTCGAGCTGAGGCTGCTTCTAATCCAATGTAAATCCAGGTAGGGAACTAACACTAGAGATCCCGGCAACCCCAATTACTTGTTTACATACATTAAAGCGTCACTTGAATTACCTACAGACAGCAGGCAGACCTTAAGCGTGGAAACCTTTGTATCTCCAGATACAGATATATTCTAGAGCGGAACTCGAGGAGCACAAGTGTGGTTTGTCAGGTCGGAAAATATCCTGTGTCTACATTATTTGTACAAGGGGTATTGTATCATTGTATGCACTTAGTTAGGCTATAATGGTACTCTAAGCTCCATATATTTATATCCTATTAAAGGATTATATTTAATTTGGTTAAAAACTCTAAGGTTTTCTACACTCTCTCTCTGGTCGGACGTCCTTGCTCAAGTTTTATTACTTGAGAGGGGAGGGGGGACTAGTAGGTAGGTAATTTAATATCAAAATTGTGAAAGCAAATAGCGTGCAAACCAATCTCTCTCAAATAATCCACCTACGCCCGTCTCTATCGGGATGAAGGAGAGAGGGGGTGCCTAGCCAACTGTGTGATAGTTATATATCTTCCCTTGCCAGCAATCCTCATCTGCCCCCACGTTTCCCATAAGATAAATCCATCTCTATCTCTATCGCCTCGATTTACGAGACGAATACGAAGAAGCCAACAATGGGGGAAGCAGTGTGGACTCTTGGCAACTGTTAGTAGCAAGTAATCAGGCCCTTGGACCTAAAAGAGAGAGAGAGCTAAGGGAAGTGAGTAATAGGTAACTGGGAAACGTCTGTCATGCAGGAATTCTAAATAATTCTCAGAGATGAATCCTCCACGCTCAGGTGGTTTGATTCAGATTTACATAAAACTGTGTATGAGCTGAAAATGCTGGAAAATAGTGGGGAAAGGGAAAGGCATCTGGAATCCTGGGATTTAGGATATAGGAAGAATATCTCAGGGCTGATTTTATGCTCCAAATCCTCCCTCTTTCATTCACACATCCAGCATCACCATCATCATGATCATCAAGAGCAGTACACCCACCACCATCACATTTATATATTACATTTATCCCACGGCCACAAGCACAACCACACCTAGTCCATTTCTTGTGTCAGTCGGCACAGAGTCGGTCTGACACTCTGGAACCATTTATTGTAGACCGGATATTAGAAAACGAGTTCCACTTTTCAAATCCAATTTACGGCTGAATATCAATCTTCAAAATCCTATCTGAGATCCTTCAGAGGCTCAGCCTTGTATTATAACACACAAAATATTTGTACCTACATCCAGCCCTTTTCCGCATCTTCTTAGCCCTACTCTAGCATATAGACAGCCCTCTGTCAACGCTTTCAAAAACGCCATGGGACTTGAAGATAAAAGAGAAAGCTTGCCCTCACTGTCGACACTTGACTCTGGAGAATCTGGCTGATTAGGAGGGGGCCTTTCATGAATCTTAAGTAACTTGACTTAACTCCTGACCCTATTTACTTGGATATTAGTTCCTAGCCTTGTGTCTTGGCTCGCACCTTATCCCCTACCCGTAGTAACCTTTTGGCTTGGAGCTCTACAACTTTTTTTATCTACTGATGAAGATGATGAGCTCTGAGGACGGGATTGCTTTCTCATATTTGTAAGGCTACACAATCTACTACAATCTCGTATGCAGAATCAGTTTTGATATAGCTAGAAAAGGTAAAGTGCCTGTCATGCACAGTTCTTAGTATTTATGCCAAGAGTGTATGAGATGAGAGATTGGGGGAAACGTGATCCATTACTCTGTTAAATTAGGTAAACTAGGCTTGTTTACTTTAATTTACATGGGAAATTTTGCGATACATTCATATTCAAATATGTATATTACAAATTAAGTGAAGCTTTGATAGCTTGATGATGAAGCTCGGACTGAGAACGAGGCTTTTAGGCATTGTTGTTCAAATATTGTAGGAGTTTCCAAGGAGTGGAGAAGCCATGTTATACAAGACGGTATGTATACCTAGAGCTACAAATATTATGATTTATGACGTACAATAATATTTCATACCCTAAGTGCCCTCACATGCTCTTCGTCTCGGGGTTCTCGACTGGCTGATGAGGAGCGTATTATGTCCGGATACGGAAGACTCGTAATTCTATGTAACATGGGCAATTTCCTCTTCCTTAGAGCCTTTTTAACGGTACGGCCGCAAATACTTGGGACTTGAACAAAAGTCACATCCGATCCCCATCAAGATTCTAGAGTCTTGAAACTAAAATGCCCAGAAAGGAGAGAGGACACACTCACGTAGTCTCCTCACTCTCGATAGAATCACAGGGGACCACATTTCCGGAGCATTCCTTTCACTTAAGAAATCCTGTGAACAAGCGTGCATGCAACGATCTGAACCCAGTGTATTGGGCCATTGTTAAAAAAATACGGGGAATTTGTGAATCCATTGCAAGATGAATGACAGAGCCAGAGCAGAGGTGACAGTGGATTTCAAAATCAATGCAAGACTTTCAAAAAAATCCAACCCCGGCCAACAGTAATAGCACCTCTGAGTTTTACATACATCACAATAAAATATGGATGAATGTTTGGGAAGCTCGATGTAGTCCCTTAAACCTCCTTAAGATTGGGAAGGTTCATTCCTTAGAGATTTTGGTTATTTGAGTGTTGCATGTCTGCTCATACAATCCAGACTGGTCTACAGGCCTGTGAGAGAGAAGTGCTGTGAGCCTCTGACTGGCTTCCCAAGCAACTGTCAACACTAGTAAAAAAGTTGTTAAGACTTTCGTGTTATTCGAGCAGAGTGAAATTGTAATCACTTCCAAGGGACAGGGAAAGCCCCTGAAACTTACAAGATTCTCACAACTGCATAGTATCTGTCTGTGATCTGTAACTTGAAGAGAGACGACGGAGATCAACTGTGACAACTTTCGTCAAATACGTCTCACACTGAAAGTCACCTAACCTGGTCTCGATACGTATTTACGTATATACGAACCCGAGTCTATCAGTCAATGCGTATAATTGAGGTAGAATTCACTCTGAGCTTAATTACAATATTACCTATTGACTTGCACGGTTTCTAAAGAGATAAAAAAAGTTGCTATACGAAGCCAAGTGAGGATGTCTGGCGTATTTATTCAACCGTGTCGTCCATACCGAGAAACTTTTCATCTAAATAATCTTGTTGGCATTTGAGTACCCGGAACTGGGAGCAAGTTTAGAGAAAATAGTCCGACTTGATAGGCAAGGTAAACAAGCGGGATTGGGATTGTGGATCGGACAATAATGGGGATTCTCAATCAACTGGTGCTAGTGTAGAGCATATGTATAGATCAATCATTTGTTATGTAAAGATTGGCAGATTGTGAAGTTTGTGTAACTGGGGAAAGTGGTCCAATTTGGACGAGGGCACCAATTTCCCCAGAACTCATGGTGAAATCCGTTCCCTGATCACGATGGACAAAGAGAACCCACCCGGGCTTCAGTTACCTTAGTTATCCCCGGGCTTTGTTTACTCAGACCAGAGCCTACCTATTCAAGTATTGGATGTATATTGTCTCTCTCTCTTCGAATCTGTGCTAAACCCAAAAGAGCGTGAAATTTTTAGACCCATTTCTATTCTGGATTTGACCAAGTCTATATGATGAAATCACTAGAGCCGTCTTGTCTACAACTCTGGTAATTAAATTGGCCATAGGGAGATGGAAAGGGTGGGGGAAAAAATGAGAGAGCAAGGAAAGTTTTTGTTTTTAAAGAAATTAATTCCTCTTCTTAAAACAGTCGATTAACTTTCTCTTCCCCTCTGCCTCTCAAGACAATATTTACAGAGAGACTTCACGGGGGACTTGTAAAGTATTAATTATTGAGTTGGATTTAAAGAAAAATTATCTCCAAAAGCCAGACTTGATGACTTTAACGGCTGTCTTATTTGTAGTTGGTAGAACGAGCAATTTCCTCTCACATCTTGTCAATACTAATAATAATAGCACATACCATACCCTCCTCGCTCCTGCTACAAAAGCCTCGGGACTCTCTGGTTTTTCTAATTAATAGAAAACTAAAAAGAAAGTGCAAAACTTCCAACTCCTTTACCTGCAACTCACTCATCCTTTTCTAGGAGGAGGTCATGACATCGAAAATCATTAGAATCTCTCCCTGGATATTACACAATATGCTTCTTCTTATAAGTTCTTATAATTATCCCTCGTCTCCAGAGGTAGAGATGATCCCTTGCTATAAAAGATTGATCCCATCCTCCTGGCCTGATTCTCCATAGCACTCGAAATATAACAGTACGTCGTAGGCAGAAAGATTACAGTTCCTTCAAGATAAGTCACCACCAGCCCCTTGGCCCAGAATCTGCTTGTGATCATATCTCTACGAGACAATAGCGTAGAGGAAGCGTGTCGTAAGAAGACAAGGGAGATTCTTGAGGGAGTAAATAGTGATATTACTATTTCCTAAGACACCTTGCTCCCTTTTGATTTTGAAAAGAGAGGAAAAAGCCCGGGTATCAAAGTATCAACTAAGATCTACGATACGAGAAGGAACTAATGAGACTCCTCATTAAGTTCCTGCAACATTTCCTACCTCGGCTCCAGTGCTCCATGATTAGTTCGTTTTGTGAGTGTGGGCATTGTGCTGCTTTTCAACACGGGAACAGCAAGATATACGAGATGTACTTACCTCAGTAAATTTAATTGTAGATGATGAGGATGTCAATGTCTCTGATTTATGATGAAAAACTCGTCCAAACTCAATAATAGTCCACCTACCCGTTCTTGTCTGTTGAGAATGGCCGGTGTGATTGGAACCAATAGAGTCCCTCTCTCTCATCCTGCCCTCATTCAATTATGAGAATCAAGTGTATTTTGACAAAATCTGAAACTCAATATCCTCGTGTTTGCTTGAGCAGAAGGGCTTGCTAGAATCCCAGGATTATACACTGTTGACTGTTCCACAGTTTTTTCCCATTTGCTATTTGTCCACTTTCTCTATCCTTGTGAGCTCCCATTCTTGATGATGATGACGATGATGCTATAGAGTCAAAATCCTCTCCGACCAACTTGTCCTGAGTGAAACTGAGTTAAATTATCTCCCAGGGTGAAGGGAGTCCAAATGGCTTTCACCGTGAAATGCAATTTGATCTTAAATTAATTTTCGCCCTAGTTTCCCATCCCTAATGCATTTTGAACTCCCGTAAGTCACTAGTCCATGTTTATACTTCCAGTAGATATTCACCTCATCAAAATCTCTTGCAATTCATCTTCCATCGTTCACCGTCTCTCTCTCTCTCTCTCTGAACAAATATAGGAGGAAAGCTAAGAATATATTCGAGGAGGATAATAATTATACTCGTTTTCAATTACCGACTCCAGCTTTGAAGCCGAGTGGGTTGTGCTGTGGACTTGAGCCAAGGGCTTGAGAAAATCTCAAATCTGTATCTGGAACACTGACTCGACTTCTGTGCCCCTTTAGTTATCCTGCTTTTCTCAGAGTCAATACGTTAACATGGACTCGTGGTGAGCGATATCATATGTGCTATGTACACTTAGTATGTAGTTACATCAGCTCGGGTGTGTCTCCAGGGTTCATTAGTATACACACATCAGGTATGATGATGAATGTGGGTGGCTGTAAAAAGCCAAGGGAGTGGAAATTATCAGGGAAACTTGAGGGGTAAGGGTGAAAGTATGTTTGTGGCGTAGTTGGTTTGATCTTCCAGTGATTCCGCAGACGACATAAAGCAAAAGCAACCCAGGATTCCATCAAGGTCACTCCGAGTCTCCATTTCTTGAGAGTATAACTAGCCAAGTGTAAACTTGTGGTTTATGTTCAAAGATTTTGAACATTTTCAAGTATTGGTGGTCCCGAGATGCTTTCCCCCTCTGGACATATTTATTACGCAAGGGTAAAAGGGGAAAGAGAGAGATACGTTTCGGTAAAATAATATTGAAATCGATACGGGAATGAAGCCATTGAGGGCAAGGCTGTCGAAAAATCGAGTCATTTCGGCCAGTATTTATGTCCTATGTTGTAAACACGAAGGCTAATGACGATCAAGAAGTCTGTCGGAGGGATATGACATGTGAATCCTATATCTTGGATTCTTTTATATGCTGCAGAGGAGATTTGAAAACATAGTCGACTCAACTCTTTCAGGAGATGCCTTAGAAGATATAAAGGCTCACATGGTGTATAGTGTACATGTGAGGAGAATGCTTTCACCGTAAGCATTAGCATTGTGTTGAATACAGTTTAGAATTCTGACTATATCTGAATGCTGACTTGGGAGATTGGATCTATGTATCGTAGTGCTAAGATAGATGGGACATGATGTGAGGAGCCACGTGATTTTCACCCAAGTGTAAACACTCGACTAATGGGTTCATTTTCACCTATCTTGATCAAATATCCAGTTCACCAGAATCCGTAGTCATGTGGGATTGTAGGATGGGAGGCCTGAATGATATTTTAAGTAGCGAGCACTTCCCTGAATTATTTATTCACCCTCCAGGCCCCAGTTGCTAGGTTGGCGATGGTGGTGGGTTCATTTTTTTTTTCTTATTTATTCAGCCCGTTGTGGGAAAAAATTGGGAAGTGAATCGAGATATTGGAGCACTCGTCGTGGCGTGGAATTAATTAGATAGACTTATTTTAAATACTTTTTCCAAGTTTTAAATTTAAATGCGTCAAAAGTTCCAGCATGAAAATTGAGGACAAGTTTTCTCCCATAAATATTTCGTCCATTGATATTTATTTTGTGAACCAATTTAAAATATCCTAGAAAGCATCTGAAAACTGCCTAGTTCAAAGATTTAACTAGATTGAAAGATGGCCCCCTTTGCCCATCTATGAACTGGGGACATCAATAAAGTACATGTAATCTAGAGCCTCAAGCTTGTTACCTTTGTGTCCATTTGGTTCCAAACAAGACTGTCCAAAAATTAATTGTCCAATCCATTGTTCCAAAGTGTGAAAGGAAGTAAAAATAAGTCTCCGCTGTGTACTTCATGGCTGAGCCCACCCAGCCGGATCTCGATCCAAATTACTTGGTATCTTGTAAATCTATATGTACACTCCTCAGCTTCTCCTAGAGACTTCGGTGAATGGGATTTTATTGGAACGGAAAGCAATTGCAAACTTCAATTGATTGAGGTCACTAAATCAAGGACTTAAGATTAGGAGAGTTCTTACGTATACAATGTACAGTAAAAACCAAACAAAAACCTACTCCAAGCAGCTACAAAAAGCCCGTTCGATTCGAGAAAACTTGTGATCATTTTCCTTAATTAAATTAACTATAAGTAATAAATTTTTTGTTAGAAAACTCCACTCGACCGATCGACCGATTCAACCTATCTTGAAACTTGACCTTTCACATTCCACAAAACTCACTGTACCAAATTTGGGTACTCTAGGTCAACCCTGTCGAGATTTTTCGGGTCTTCAAACAGACGGACAGACAAAACGATGCTATAAGCCCTAACGAACGGGTTAAAAAGTGGCAGCATCTGGAGCAGTTCTATTTCCAAAAATCACTGTGGCACAAACTCCCTATTATATACTACACATCTCTTTGTAATAATCTAGGCATGTAGTCTGAGTCCGTGACATGATATTGAAGACTCTTGTCAGGGCTGTAGAGGGAACGGTTGCAGAATTCACTCTACCCCCTTCGGAAGTATAATATTGCAATTTCGTAGTTGGGTGACGGAAGCCAGATTGGATTTCCCAATCCCTCGTACTACACACAGAGATACTATCTTCTTGGAGAAGGACGGATATTGGAGATCATAGAAGTGGATGTAATTACTTACTGATTAGATTCTTGAGTCCAATTAGCTTGTCTATAACTAGAGGGGGATCGACGAACCTTCTTTTGATTACTCCGAGATGATCAATCTTGAGTCGACTGGATCCGCATATTGAAATGTCATGTCATATTTTGCACAGGTAAATGGCATAGAAAGGACGTCCTCTATATATACTACAAGGGCCCATACTGTGTAGACATCTTATGAGATTTATTTCCTAGAAGTCCTTTGAATCCAGAAATACCCAAGATGCCACGAGCTCTCTTCTTGATGGAGTGGTATGATTAATCTCCATCATATAGGCAAATGGATGCAGACTACCTCCATTTGCCTACAACTTTCCCCCGAAATTGATAGAATATCATTGGATATCTCACATGTGTATCTGTCATCTCTAGAGATTTCTCTCTTTCATTATTTTCCACATCGATTTCCTCATTCTCTCTATTCCCCCGATGAGGATGGAAGTGGAGGGGAATTGGGTAATCTGGCAGGTGAATCCTTTTCGACTTTATAGAATTCTGGGCTGTTAGAAAGGGTTGGATGGAATGAAAGCATCTAGTCCGAGACCTTTTACAGGTGAGACGTGAGATGATTGATTCTCCTTTCCAAATTTACCAATTCTATATCTACTCAACGGGAACAGATTAACTTCATTCCAATGAGTTTTGCTCTACAGGGTGGGGCGGGGGTGTGGAAAATATGCACACGCTGTGGGGAAAAAACTCTAGGACCGGGTGGAATATATGTACTTTGTCAATCTTCCAAGAGACGTATCAATGTTAGAATATTTTGCCCAGTTCCTCGAATTTGATTGGACTCGTATATTAATATGCTCATATATATAATGTACTTAAAGATATAAAATTGGCCTAAAGAAGCCTGGAGCTACGACCAGGACTCAGGCTTCTCCGAGTCCCCACTTTCCAACAACCATGAACCGAAAAACTGAGCCGGGGCAACTTTTATTACAGAATTGAGGCAGCCTCCCCACCAAAGTAAGGAATGATTTAGCTCCACATCCTATACAGTTTCCATTCTATTTAATCTGGATTTTAATTGATAGATAGAAGAGAATCCTCGTAATTGCATTGTCGTTTGGGAATTGGTGAAAAGTGCCCAGGGTCCTCTCTCTCAAATCCCTTTGTAAAGATACAACAACCAACACCAGTATCCAATTCTGTATTCAGCGAGTCAAAAAACCAGCGGGATTTAGTAGCATCTAAACTAAACCTTTGAAACATTCTAATGGTTAAAAGAGTAGCGCTTTCATGACAAAGAGCCCTGGGAGATACTTGTCCTAAACAAGTGGTGAAATTCTAGGCTAAACTAATAGCCCTTTGTAATATACGGTGTGGTCTCGAGTCCCGGGAGGGTCCAGGCTCAGATGAGAGTAGGTATTTGGGAGTCGGACTGGAAGATTTTGTCCTTTCTACGTGCTGTGTCTCCTAATATGTAAAACAGTTGAAATTAAACTCATTTATTTCTCATGAATACCAAGTAACAAGTTAATAAACATTCAACTCCGTCTAATAATAGGGCTAAAGCCAATAAACCCTCTCAAAGCTCCTCTTGGCTCATGGCGTCCTCCTGCTTTTCGCTATGAGCTTCGGCCTCGTCCTAGTCACTTTGAAATTAGCATGAGGGAGAGAGGCCAGTCTGAGGAAAGAGAACAAAGTTGAGGCTAAATTGGAATATGCAGATTTACTCTGATGATAAGATACAAATTTTAAATACAAGGCCACCCAACAGCCAAGAGTGGAGATTGAATTGGCTGCACGCGTTCTCATTATTATTATCAATTTTAATCCCCGTTGTCCAACACTTTCTAACGCTCTATAATGACCATGTTGTCCAATTATTACATCTAAGAGAAACGCTAGCTGTGTGCTTTGATGCCCGGTGTGATTATTTTCTGAATACATAAGGGAACTGCCATCAAAGGGTACAGGTGCCAAATGCAGGTCTGTACTAGCCCATGCCGCAGCTCCCACTGATGGTTAGCATCTCGTGTGCTTTTGACAGATTCGGAAAACTATTCACTAATTAAGCTTGTAAATTAGAATCTATACTTTGGATGACTTATTTGGGTATTTTGTGGTGAACCCAGATGGAATATAATGGATTGAATGAAGTTCTCTAGACTAATGTCCCCATTTGTGAATGTATGAATGAGATGTAACCTAAATAAATGTTGGCAAATTGTGGGTTTGGTTTATGCAGTTTTGGTAGTGTGGTACCGGTAGTGGTGGTCGTCGGGTGAATAAGGATTCTTTGTCACAGAGAGAGTTTAGTACAACTCAGACAGGAGGATTGGTTGGTGGGGACTTTGACTCTTTTGATTCTTGATTTAAAATTCTGCGAGGAGAGGGAATCGGACAGGGATCCTTTCACAATTTAGGAGATTGGCCTCCTTCGTTAGAATATTGAGTATTTGAGATTCTTGGAAGCTTTCTATATTATGCGGACGCTTTCTTGAGAGATTTCAATGATTTTGTGGCATGTATGCAAATTGCTTTGAGGGGGTCCACTCGACTCCACTGCTTCTCCTACCCTGCAAACTTCAAAAGGTTTGCCAAACTTGTCGAATCAATACGGTTTTTTTTCTTCCTATATTTTTTCGCCTTTGAACTTTTGAGTGTACGCTGAGAACAAGGGAAACCATTGATTAATTTGGTGCTTGGATTCTGACTTCATAGTATCTTAACTACGGCTACATGCTGAGCAATTTTGGCAATCATCAATGCAACATGCGGCTAAATTTTCAGCAAAGATTTTTTTGAAGATTCTAAACTCGATATGCGGCTGCTAAAATTTATAGCGGATTCTTCTGTTGACAACAAGCACGATATGGAGGTTGAGATACAGTGCTTTAATTAGCTTGGGACTAATCACAGTATCTCATACCTTAAAATAATAATATGTTCTAACTGAATCAAATAGAAATGCCAATGTCTTCCAAATGATTGTCATTTTTTCGCTAGTCCACAACCCCCACTGTCCATACCTACAGGTCGCTGACTGTCAACTACACGTGCCAAAAAGTTTGTCTCGAATTTTCTGTCAAGCCTGTTGAGTAAAACTAAGAGTATGTAACGTAATACCAACTAAATATCGAGATTATTGAAGGTTATAAATATTACAATTTACAATCCAACAAGAGAGTAATGTTTTGAGTTTGAGGAATTCTTTATTACCCAATCAGTTCAACTAGATCAGCTTAAAGTGGAGGAAACCCTTACCTACACCAAGCAAAGGTTAAAACTTAGTAGAGTGGACTTGATCTACCCCCATCTTTGTGCTATTTTAATTCGATGTATTAATGTACTCCTAGTATAATTATCTTGGTAAGTTAATACTTGGTTAGGAACCTCTTAGGGAACTTTGTGTGTGGACATTCATTCATTAGTTCTGCGCTGCTCGTGTCAACAAAAGCGGTACATGTACTAAGTCCACTCAAGTACTTGTGCAGAGGAGGAACTATTATAAATATACAAATCAGTCCAAAAAATCCAGCTCAAACGCTGCTCCAAATGTATAGATATAATTGTAAGCCGAGATCAATTGTGGAATTTTCTAAGATACAATAGTAATTAAGGTAATGTATGATCATATGATTGTGAGGGTTCATTGATCGGATCGGTATTGACGTTTTGTGCTTAGAACTTATGATAAATTATGATGATACATGAAGACATGTATTTCGAATTTGGAATACTCGTATAATCTTCGGATTTCATCAGACGATCAAAATTCACAAGGAAGAGCGTAGGGATTGATGCCCAGCTTGATTTCCTTTTGTAACTCCAGGCAGATCCATAGTCCATACCTGATTAGAATTTTAATGTGTTTTAAAAATCCAATAACCTTGAGATTCTTGACCTTAACATTTTACTTACCATTTGTATAAATAATAAATTGTAGCCCCAACCGCAATGTAAGTCTTCTCTTCCATGTAGTACGCTGCAAAGCCGGAAGTCGAGATTCCAATAGCGCAGACGAAAACGGTGAAATTGAACCATTTCTTAAGTAGTGGTCTGCTTCGCTATAATCCCAATTTAAAATCTCACATCAAGGGACCACCAAGGTTCAAATACCTTCATTTAAAAATCAATACATTAAATTTATTCAATTACCAGAGTTGATCCTCTTAGAAGCATGATGGCAAGACCCAGCTCGAACACCAGCCAGATAAACGACGAGATGGAGAAGACGATTTGATATAGGGCTGAAAATACGAATAATTTCATTGTTATTGAAAGTTTTTATAAAGTTACTGATACCCAAGCCTTCTAAGTGATTTAAAAAAACCTACTCTCAGCTTCTATTAGGTTCTTGAGGTCTTTCATTAGAGGATTCCGGTCAACGTAGGCTCTAAGAGTTTCTTCTGAGACGAATAGCAGGATTGTGACTAGCGTATAAGCAACAAGGCCATTTACAACGAGTGCCTGGAAACAAAAAAACCCGAATAATTATCATGTCACACCACTTGACCCCAAAATCTTCACATTCCAAAGAGGTCAATCCGAAATCTAAGCCACTCACAATATCACACTTGGATACATAACCCGCTTCGTTCTGTGCCGAATTTCCGCAGCAATATTTCTTCTCCTCAGGCTCCTCTCCTTCTGTCGTGGACATCTTTTGTGGCTCTCACTCACCCAGGAAGAAAATGGATAATGGATATATATATATTTCTAAAAACTCTAATCGAGCTCAATACTACGTGCACACGAGTATCGATAAAGCTCGGAAATACCCTAGACTACAGCACAATACCGTGTGTCCGGTGTGACCTGTGAATCAGCCGAAAAACTATAAAAATCCACACCAACAAAAACTCGGTCACCTCTCACACATCTTTCAAACAATTGCCCCCAGTCCCATATCCTTGAGTTAATAAGGGTCAGAGCACAATAGGGAACTTTAAGTAACAATGAGCTTATTGTTATTTACTTTTCTTTTAGGAAAAAAACCGAAAAAAACCGAGACAGTTTAAACTAGTGTAACTCATCTAAAATTCTCGGCTTAATCCTCTCTCCAGTGCCTGTAGTGTTTGCAGATATTTCCTCAGGGTTGTATTTTTTTTTACTAAGGCTAGAATACCCTACTTCCTCCACTGTTTATAACATCCTAACTAACTCTATACATGTTTATTGTAGTAGTCAAGTATACTGCACCCTAGACTTGAATGGTAGTCGACCAGGCAGAGGTGGCTATATAGGAAAAGGCTGGAGAGTATCGGGCAACTTCGGGGGATCAATACTTGCCGTGAAATTATATGGCTCTCACACGTTGCACGCTTTCTCCATCTACGGAAGGGAAAGTCATGTTCCCCACTGCCACTCGCTCCAATACCCGTGTCCTGTGATCCAAGTGGGTATAGCTATTAACTATTGTGTGTGTGGTATGTTCTTAGTTTGTAGTAGTGGACTGGCCATGGTCACAATCAACTTTTAGCCGGTATTGGCGGTGGTGGTGGTGATGGTGGTGGACTTATAAATTTATTAGGAAGGAAAAGGCTGTAAAATATGTTAGTACGAAAAACTCAGCTTTTTCGCCACCTCGTAGTGTATGTGGATTGTGTCTGTTTCTGGGAAATTTTCCTTGGCTTTCTCCCACTGACATTTCCATGAAGTTTTAGTCGCACATTTCAGTAGGTAATGTATTTATGTTGTCTATCCTGGTCCTGGAGTACAAGGCACTTCAGGTGGGATTAATTATGAAGCTAGTTTACTTATGGATCCTTACAATTGCATGTACAGACACACTTGGCGTGGCATTATTTTGTAATCCTAGTTTTAGGCCACTGTAATACACAAATCCAAAGGTAGCCTTATGGGTGTACCAATTCTAGCTTGAATATTATTATGGGACTTTTATTAATTTGGAAGGGTCAGTACCTTTAAAACTTATCCATTGGAATCCCCCCTTCGTCATCCATGGTATTGGCATAGGCGTCCCCCTCATCTTCTCCGACGGATGTAATTTCCCTCATAACTATTTTCACTATCCATAGGCAATACCAATTGTACAAGAGGGACCATACTAGGCTAATTCCAAGGGAGATTTTTTCTGCCAGATTTATGATTGCTACGATGATCAATGCATATTTTATACTGCAGGCTCCTATGGTTGAGACAAACCATATTAAAAGGCATTTGCTGTTTTTCTAAAAAAAAATCAAAAAAATGTCCTTGTTTATAATAGTTCATAATGAGAATGAATTACTTAATATCATAGGCTATAAATGAGATTTAATTCAAGACCCAACCTCACCTTTAAAGCTCCGATAAGCAACAATAGAGAAAGAGCGATCTGAAGCATTTCCCATAAAATTGACAACGTCATAACTGCGATTTGAGATCCAGCTAAAAATGAACTTTTTCTCTTGTTACATGTTCAAAACATTCCACATACAAATGAGATTTCTAAAATAAACCCAGCCCTACTTGACAGTTGAATAATCGTAGATGACATGGTGGCATTTTCCGCAGTAGTCGTATTCCCGAAATCCCCATAGGCTCGTGGATTACCCACCAGAACTGTGAAGAGTGTGGTTACTATGAGAAATCCAGCACATGCCACAACCTCCAGTTCCAAGTACCAATTATGGGATTCAAAGAACAAGCCATCGTCTCTTAACACCAATGCTATTCAACTTTTGTAATGAATAAGGGAAAATAAAAGTCCCATCCCACTTGTAAAAAAACTTACCAGGTCAAACTTGGCGATAAGCCTCGCCTCTCTTTGAGCAGAGTTTCCGCAACAATATGCTTTCTCCGGTGGCCTTTCTTCTTGCATGAAGTTGCAGATTTGAGATTTTTATTACAAATATGAGCAAAAGTTACCTCAGCCTTTGTTCCTCTAAGGGATGATGAAGATGCAGATGCAGATGGTATCTCATGATGAGTTCGATACACACGATTCTCGGGTGAGACAGTAAAATAAGTCTAAACCACTCATTGCTGGGGCTGATTAGTGTAGGACGCTAAGGAGAATTGAGTCCATCATCGAGGCCACTGTCTAGGAATTGGCCGGAGCTCCGGACTTAGCACCACCTTGCATTATGGATATTGTGATGCTCTACTGGAAATGAGAATGACACGGTGGTGCGGGTAAAAATCATGGAGGTTGAGGACGATGGACGAGGGTGAGGAATGTCAGAGCTAAACTGTTTGCCATTCTGTCATGATGAATGTTATGTATTTCTAATCGATACCTTTTTCTATACCTTCTTGAGAGTAAATTGGCACGACAATTCCGGCTCACACCATTTACCATTCGATTCGGACAAAGTTGGCTCAAAGCTTGGGCCGTTCTCTCTGGTAGTTGTAGTGGCATATGGCGTATGTAATGTATTTGCATTAATAAAGGCAGATGAATGGACGTATCGGGCGAGTAGTAAATTTCGAGAGGAATGGCTCCACTCTCTGTAGCTACCGCTCCTTGACACGATACTTCTTCCCGATTACATATTGTGATTAGGCATTGCAAATCAATACTACGGACTTGCTCAAGAAGTTTAAGAGAACGGTGCATTGATAGGAGATGGAAAGTGATGCATGCAGATAAACTAGTTGACACACATCTTTCTCATTTACTCAACCTCGTCATCCCTTTTTTCAGTCTCGTCTTGGCTCAATACAACTCTACTGTATCGCCACAGAGGTCAACGCAATTTCTCATGTCAGTTTTTAACCTAATTAGTCAGTTATTAACAAAAAAAAATCGGGTCACAGGAAGAGGTGAAACGATTCATTGTTGGTATTAAATATGATTAATTTATTTCTGTTTAAATTCAGGCTTAAGTTATTGACTATAGTGAATAAAAATTAGCCTAATGTGAGGTGTAGGAATAAGTTTGGTGTAGATTAGAATTTATTATCCATGTCGTCATCCCAATGTGCGACGGGGTGATGTAGACCTTCCGCCTTCAGCTCTTGCATGAAGCAATGAACCACCCAGACGGAGTAAAGTGTGAAGACGTAACTGGCCAAGAAGATCACGACAAAGTAGTATGACTCATCCGTGAAGAATATCCCAGGTATGAAGAAATACAATCCAGTCAGGCAAACTGTCACTGTGATAATGTACCAAACTCTGCATCTTTTATAATTCCTCTGAAAAACCAAAAATCACACATTTAATTTCTTTTATTTAAATGAATCTGTTTTTAGAAAACGGTGACGACATCAGTCTTACCTCATCAACGCTCTTAAACAGTAAAATGGCTAGCAGAAGCTCCCCAATGAAATAAAGTATTGAGACTAATACCATCGGCACTTTCTCACCGACTAGAAATACATTAGAAACTATTACGAACGGGAAGTTAAATATTCATGACTTTGGTAGCCAGCCATTAGTCAAGAAATATAATATCTTGGTACTTTAATTACAAAAAAAACTTTTTTAATTGTTCTTATTTACCTGGGAAATGGATAAGGATGTTGAAAATATTGTCCGGACCCTGATGAAGAACATTTTCTCTGACGGAGGGACTTAGTAAAAACACGAGGGTAGTAATCCCTATGGCTAAAAGGCTGAAGATTGCAGTTCCCTACGCAAATAATTTTTTTTAATTACATCTTTACAATATATATCTATATATATTTTTAAACCTTACCAGTTCAATTCCTGCTATGATCTTAGCCTGTCTTTCATAAGACAGCTGAACCATTTCGAAACTATTGCACACTTCTTGGCAACAGTCCGGTGATAGTTATATTGAAAAATATATTCAAATTTTAAAAAAATCAACAAAGTCAGACCCTTATAAATCCAACAAGATTTCAGACATGTCCAACAAGCCAAAGGTTAAAATGGCAGTAGTATGAAATGGCAACTAGCTCACACTTGCAAAAGCCACTCCAACCAACAGTCAAAGATGAAATTAAAAAGTCTTATTATTACAACTCATGAAAGGCAGAGCTCCAGAGAAGTTATTCGTCATCTACTCACCTTTTGAATAATGTATAAGGAGAAGGCTAAACTTGAGCCTAATGCAAAGAAGCGAGTCAACACCACTTTTCCCACTGCTCAGATGTGATAAATGATTATTCATCCTCATTAGACGCTCTTATTAGTTATTAGTGGGGTAGGCGGAGTACGTTAGCGTTACCCACCGTTCTCACAGTCATGATGACTTACCGTACAATATTATTACGGTGGTACATATATAAATATATGCAAGTGATTCTATATCTCGGCTGTCACAAATAATAAAATCATATTCTGTAGCACTCCCCCCGAACCCACCGGCGTAGATGATTACAGGTGGGGAGAGGGTTTTAGAATTACCATGGATGGTTATTTTGATGGTTGAAATCATATGTAGATTTTGTCAGTGGTGACATGCTTGGTTTTTTTTATTCCTGTAGAAATTTCATCCTGATCAAGCTTGGTCTACCGGAACTCACCTGTCCTTGTTGGAGGTATTTGGCATGGACATTGCAAATCTAAGCTGATGTGTTTACTTATTCATAACTCTCATCTCCAATCCTTGGTTATGCTGGAACAGGAGATGACATTTTTTGGCTTGGACTAATACTACTACACAATGTGAAGTGTTGACTTCAAAGAGTTGGGGATTATTTGTAGTGCGTAGATCACATCCACGTGTGGAAGAATAAATAATGGGATATTAGAAGGACGGGAATGACAGTTCAAGAAGGCCTCGACGGTAATTAGCGCCGAGTGATTCGTAACGATGTTGAATGTCAAATCTATGAAGGCCTCGACGGTAATTAACGATGTTGAATGTCAAATCTCATCACATTGAAGATGAGTCAGATGAGTTGCAGTCTTGGTGAGTTTAAGCTAATACTTAACACAAGCTTTAGGCAGAGGTGTCTGTATGATTTTTAAGAGCTACGAAAAGCCAGGTGTCTCCATTGTATTGACGTTAATTCTTGATAACAGACTAGAAAAATTAACAATGATCTACCTATAAGGGTATACAGTACTAAATACTACCAACAAAAGTGATCAAACTCATCAAGCATTAACAAAAAAAAATCTGGACAAACGCCGTGCAGACAATTTTAAATTTTAATTAGACTAATTTTCCATGAAATATTTTACAATTACAAAAAGCTCGGTTAAAGACACCGTTCAAAATTCTTGAAAATTTTCAAAGTGTTTTTCTAAATGGATGGATTTGAATGGTTCAAAAGAAATTACTTGCACTGCCAAGAAGATTCTGTTTTTTTTAATTAGCAGTATTAGCACTTGTATGTTAAAATGCTACAGCTAGAATTTAATGTTTTAAAGTGCATTACTATAAAAACAATATTTTAAAACCTTTTGATGGATTTATGCTCACTAAAATCTGAACAATATTCCCTCATTATATCCTTTAAAAAAACACGAATTTTACTGTCGGTTTTTAATTAAATGCGTTGAGCAGGTAGATAGACTCCATCCTGGAAATACCATCATGACATCGACCTCAATTGAATAGAATATAAAATTATAATTGCATGATACTTCCGCTAAAGCTCTTTATAGTAAAATTTGCACAGCAAACGATTTTCAATCCTAGAATCTCTAAAAGCAGATGAACCATTCTAAAAAAAGATCCATACTAATAATACTTGCATAAAAGAAACCATTTCAAATGCTCACTCACGAACGTTTATAAAGAATAAAATAATCTAATTTTGAAAACTATTAAATCGAATAATAATATTAGAATAGTCACTCTTCATAATTAAATCTGCAACAGCAATGATCCCCTCTGCCAATTTTTCATCAAGTACTTACAGAGTTTTATTTACAAAATTTACAAGTACAAAAGTTGAATCGTCAGGATTAAGAATTGTGTCAAACCATTTCATAAAAATTAGTAACCTCCCTCGGCTCTTCCCCTGCACAAGACGTCAATCGCTTGATGAAGTAATAGACAACAATCAACGAGTACAAGGTGAAGCCCAGGTTGGCCGAAAATGTTATGACCGTAACAAGAAAGAATCTGCCCCAGATGATCCCCCCTATGAAATAGCATCTGCTTGCGATGGAGAACAATATCGTTATTGTGAACCAGTAAATCAGCCCGTTTACACTTTCCTAGAAAAGTAAATGTCATTTTTCTTGCAATAAAAAAATATAAATCTTTAAAAAAAATTGCAAATATTTTCCTTACCCTGTAGACACAAATGTTTAGAAAAATTGCGAGCATGAACTCTCCAATGAGGTAGACGACACGAATTAAGAAAAAAGTAATTAAACCCCTCTCTAATTAAGTCAAGATTACATTTTATTTATAAACAAAATCTTCGATAACAAGTTTATTAATTACTACAATTAAATTATGAGTTACTTGAAATATTACGGAACTCCCCAAGCTCTTCCTTGTTGATCTCCTCATTCGTAAAGCTCAGTTCGAGTAGAATCTTCAAATTAAGTGTCAGTAGAGCAGAGGAAATGATCTGTGTTCCAATAATATTATATAAAATCCTACCCAACCTTTTAGCAATTAAAAATTTTATTGAAAAAAAAAACAATCTCTCCCTCACCGTTTCAAATACAGCAATGACCCTTACTTGCGTCTTTAGACATGACATTATTATTATTACTAACGCTGGAAATTAAATCACTGGGAACAAGCTGTTATATATGGTCTATGAGAACGTATGAATATACTCGTGGGATTTATGCACAAATTCCAAGATTGGCAAGTCTGTAGAGCTACTTCTGCTTTTGAAAGCAGCAGGGAAGTGCCTGGTTTCGTCAAGTCGTCATAAATAAACTTTCTCGGCATTCATTAACTCCTGTCTTCGGACGAGATTAGTCCAGCTGTGTAAACATAGCCCGTCTCATTCCACTCACTATTTACTTCCTATCGATCAAGAGCCATGAAAGCCGACTTTGTGTTCACCAAGGATCTGGACACAAGGCTGGGAGCTTTAAATGCTGGAATCACAAGTATATATGCGTGCATGACAAGACAAGCCATGAATCTCATTTCGGACATTTATGCCCGTGTGAGATCTTACGGGATGCTTGTTGTTTGGAGGGCTACGAGTGCATGTTCATTTTCAAGCAAGGGAAGGCATAGATTTAAATGTAATAAATGTCTGGTGGGGACACAGAGTGATGATTGATGGAAATCATATGGGGACTTGGTTATCTCACATGTAACATTTGAAACTATATATTTTGGCATATTAGGAGAATTAGGAGCATTACTAGTTATCATTGAAAGATAAGGATTTGCAATGGATTTGCACTGTACTTTTTAAAAATTAAATACCCTATGTTTTGAAAGTTTGATTGAAAACCTGGAGATGAATAAGTTTAAGTAATTGGACAAGAGTTTATTGACAAAATATCCGAGATAATTGACAAGTCAAAACTTTTTATAACCACGTAGTCCTATCTTAATAAATATATTGCCTTAAGCAACAGGAAAACATCTTCCGAGTACAAATTCATGGCAGTAAAAACAAAAAGGAAGTACTTCAGCTATAGAGTAAGAGTACAAATGCGGTATTCATATAACGACTTATACAATATTTTGAATTTAAAAACGCTGTTAAACTATTGACAAGAGACTTCGATTTAAAACACTCAGTACATGGTCATGCATAATTTATGTAAAATTGACTGCTCAATTAATACATTGAGATTCGTAGGTGATTATAACTTGAAGAAGCCATTATTAAAAGGAACTGGGTGATGGACTCCACCAAGCTTAATTTCTCGCATCAAGCTATGGCCCACCCAGATGGAGTAAATTGAGAAGATGAAGTTCAAAACGTACATGAGAATAATATCAAAGAAATCTTCAGTTCTTAAAACTTCTGCAATGAAGAAAACCCCTCCGACCACTACGAGGGTGGCAGTGCAGGTAATCCACAGTCTCAGCCTTTTCAGCTTGAACTATAAAAAACATTTTCAATTTATTGAAAGTTGAAAAGTTGTAATGAATTAAAAGTTAACGAGTTGTAATTTGTTATGCTTGTTTCTTTAACTGCCAAACCTTATTAGCCGCCTGGTACAACAAAACTCCAAGTCCGAGCTCAGCTATGAAGTAAAATGTCGGAATGAGGAGGACACTTAACTGCTGAAGGGCTATTTGTTCAAAGATAATCAATAATTATCGTTAGTAATTATTCTAATTAAATCCAACGTTAGTAATTTAATTTAGGATGTCAATAGTAATTGAGTTTCTTACTGGTAGCTTCTAGAAGCTGTTTCAGGTGCGGGAACTCATCAGGGCTCCTATTAATTGCCTGCAACAACGCATCCCTCTTAGTTGTCACAATCCCTGCGGCCAGTCCAATAAATATCAGAGCGAGACTAGAAAGAACCTGTAAGAATATATTCATAATTTTATGGACCATCTTATAATTTTGGTAAATAAAAAAACTTACGATTTCAATCACTGCAACCAACTTGGCCTGTACTTGTAAGCAAGTCATTTTGAGTCCTCCTCAGAATCTCAGATCAATTGATCACTTTTTTTCGAAAAAAACTATCCATAAGTTAAGTCCCATAAATGATTTCTGACGCCGATTTATTTCTAATTAAACACGAATTAGATTTTTTAGTGCACTGATTGAAAATTGATAAACAAACACGGAAATCCAAGTACCCTACCTACTCCTATTGAATATTACTAGACTACTTAAGGAAATAAAAAACACTAATCAGATCTGTTATGCGTATCAAAATGAGGGTGCTCAGGAAGAGCATGTGTTCCCTAGCCCAAAAGCTGAACGTGTATGAGGAGAGTAAGATTAATAACAGGAGAACAATGCCCACAAGTACAATCTATAGTAAAGGGTATAAGGGCAATTACTTGAAGATTTTTCTCCTCATAGTTTTCGTATCTAATTGCAAGTGAGAAGGAGAGGACTTTTGTATTTACTCAAGGTGTAGGATATACGCACAATATTATTGGCCACCCGAAAGGGTTCACGTATCCACACTGCCACCAATTCGCAAACACAGACGAGGCTATAGTTTTATATTAGAGATTGTATTCTTTTTGCCATATGCCCTGTACTATACACCTCTCTTGTCCAGATTGGCGTTCTCAGGACTGACTCTTATGCGAAATTGTAAAATATTTGCAATCCATGTACAACACGTAAACTCGGAATTTTTTTTTCTCTCTCTCTCTCATGGGATAAGTGTTACAATGGTGATTAGAATATCAATGAAATGAGGCACATGTGGGATGATATAAAAGCTAGAGTCTAGAACACAAACAAGTTGATCCAAGGTTGTCCTTAAAATGCAATTACTTGGTAACATGTTCAGTATCCATGCGTTAATTTACCACCCTTGCATCACAACAAGATCTTCCTCAAGTCTTATTTAGCCTTAAAATTTACAAAGATGTTGAAAGTGAAGCTTCTTTATTATCTTATTGACGATGTAAGTTTTTCATGGATATGAACGTCTTGTTTTCGTCTCAGAATTAAGAACTCAGACCATGGACGGAGTTGTTGGACTTTGTCAGAAATTTGATCTTCTGTTTTTAACGTATTTATTTATTCTGAGAATTATCAGCATGGAACTTTTGGAACATTTAATATCAAATGACTTCATATATAAGCTCGTAACAAAAGTTCTCTGTGACAAATTCTTCAGAGTTGGTTATCAGCCATTTAAGATAGTAACACTAAAAATTTGATAGGACTATAAAGGCTTTTACAGTTAAAACGACTCGGGTGTAATTTGAACCCAGAATGACTCATTAATGACAGACTTGTTGACACTATACAAAACATAGAAACAGATTACAAAATCTTAACAATAAGACTACAAGAATTATACAGTTATAAATAACATATGAATAAATTAGTTTTTGGTAAAAAAAAACATTCTCATCTAATCTTTTAATATACGACTACCAGTTCCTGGGGTTGTGTGTAGACTACACTCTACACTGTAGAGGCATGTATACGGTGTTATTTGTACTATCTTGTTAGTATGTCAGAGTTGAAACCTTTCTAAGAACAACATGTGAAAAGGCTACAACAACATGGGCAGTAGGTCTCTGAAAATTGACAGAGTTGCGGGTAAAACTCTAAAATAATTCGATAGTCTCCACTCTTCTCTAATTATATTTTGCTAAACGACACGGTTTTGAAACCAGGTCGATGAGCTATGGACTCAATCCTCAATTCCTCCATAAAGGAGTAAACCACACGTAAACAAAGTCCTCCGAATAGGTAGCTCATCAAGGTTGAAAAGCCGATATTCACCGGGTCCAGAGAATGATAGATCCAAAATATGAATATAGGGAGCCAGAGGATATATCCCACGATTGTCACCGCATACCAAATCTTGACTTTGGTAATGTTCCGCTATTTAAGATAAGATTACGAAACGTTTACATATCAACACTGTCATTAACATAAGAAAGATATGGTCATCACCTCTTGAGTTCCTCGAAGTAGAATCAGACTGAAGACGAGACCCGCGATGAAGTTCATGACGAGCCACAGGACAAAGCAGCTCCTCACTGGACCTTTAAATAAATAATCACTAAATCAGTGGCATTCCATCAAATCTATCGATAACATGAGAGACTGAATTGCTATTTAAAAAATAATACTGGTATTAAATCTCACGAGGTAGTTGTAGGAGAGTTATGACATCTTGATTCTCAATGGGTTTTTCATGGGCCACATCCATCAGCAAATCTGGTCTGGTTTCAAGCACAAGTCCAAAAAAGCTGCAGACAACTATCCCAACGATATAGATTCCCTGTTAAGAAACCTTGTGTTGTAGCATGTATGATTTTAAAACACAAGACTTGGCAAGAAAGGGCTAAAAAGTTTGAACTCATATGTATGGACAGATGAACAGACATAACATAATCAAAGTTCAGCAGAGCCTTTCAGATCTGTTTAACGAATGCAGGGCAGGATGTACAATAGCTCATTGACCAAACTGAGTCATCCAAGGAAATCAGTAATCTGTCAAAGCTTTCTAATTTGCATAATACCTTGGCCCATCCTCCACTCATTCATTCAAGTACTAACATTAAATCACCATCGAACTAATCATGTGAAATAAAACCTGACACATCTGGACTAATAACAAAGAGCTTACCATAGGTCATAATCCCTTTGTAAATAATACATAAATATACTTCAAAGGTGCATACTTACGATTTCACAATAGGCGATGACTTTCGTCAAGGTTTGGGCCGAATACCCGCAAGGCAGGTGAATGCACATGGCTCTGGTTTGGATGGACGGGTATTTTCGGGAGTAGATATGTTTTGTTTGAGTATCCGGGTAATTTACGAGAATGTTAAGCCATGCTTGTCTCTCTGCTGAACTTAATGTGTAACTTGGGTAAGGAAAGTGTGGGACTGTAACAATAAGGACACCAATGGAATGGAATAAGTCGGTGGTTGGAATTTTGTTATAATTTCATTTTTAAAAAGTATTGGGGGAAGCAGCAAGTTTGTAAAAGTGTCCACTCTACTGATTTCCCATTGTTCTTGAAAGACTTTTTTTTTTACCACCACGACCAACGTCTGACTACATTCTTTGGAGCTCTGCAACGTGCATGAGATTTCGCAAGAGTTTCTAGAGTACAGTTACCTTCACAGGATACGAGTTCGGAGATGTTCGCTCAAAAGATTTGCATGTGGGCGTTTAATGGCAAATAGACTTCTTTTTTCATGTGTGGTACACTTACAAGCCTTTACGAGCCACGATCTATGTGTATTATGGTGGAAAAGCCATTAGGAAAATAAATGTTAGGAAAGAGACGACGCAACTGTGAATCTACTTAATTCAGCATACAAGTTCCGTGTTCCCCATGGAAGGGTTAATGTCCATAGTCCGCACACACCTACGGCATATGAAATGGTTATCAGAGTTCTTTACACGGACGGAGACCAAAACCCGGGTTCTATTTACACACGGAAGGGAATCACGGGGAAAGAAATGTGTTGGTATATAAAAGATTGGGATTTGGAAAAGGTTAGGAATTCGAGTCTTATCAGTTGGATGTTCGTGGTTGATGAACCCACCCAACCTGATATTCACTTTTGTGACGGGACGCATAATGTACTTAAAAACACTGATACTGCCCCATAAATCTAGCTTGTTTTTTTGCAAGCGCTGAACTTAGCTTTTATGTGGGTAATCAATAGACTCAAAATACCAGTCCTTCCTACAGTCTCCGTGACTTGGTCTCTTACATCACCTTCGTAGGCAAGCTCAATGTATGGATGCAGATATAAGTTACATCAAAATCCCTACCTCTGTCCTACTGCTAAGGGTTATATAGTAAGTCAATTGGATAAGGCGTTGGCCAATAGGTTGGATGTCAAATTGGGTATGATTTATTCATTGAAAAGCTTTCATCTGAAAGAGTCGATGGATACCACAAACGTAATTAAGATAACTAGGAGTAAATATGCGGTAGTTGACGTTAGTACTAGATTTTATGACATTTTGAGATGGAAAATTTGTCGGAACGTTTTTGATCAATCGTTGGGCAGAGTATAATCTACAATAAGTGTAAGTTAATATTGTCATTGGTAATTTAACACAAAAGTGTGGAAGTCAAACCAAGGAAATTTATTGCATGATTCAAGATTTCAGGAGTTAAAAAAACGTTTAAGGAATATTGGTAAGCCTCTTGAGAAGATGTTCATAAATTTCGATCCCTTTAAGAAACACTTTTTCGTTAAGGAATTCATTATTGTCATGTAGAAGGATTGGAGTGTTGTTCATAGGTGAGAATCCAAATGCAGGGATTCCACAACCTCTTAGGAATCGAGCGTCCGTCGCCCCAGGACATATCAAGGGAAGCAGCTTCATTTCCCTGTCAAGAAAATTCCAGATTAAATTAGTTAATGTCAATTAGATCAAGAATTTTTCCTAGTACATTTCGTCACAAGCATCTTTAAACGTAGTCCACCAGATATTATCCGGTGTCAGGGGGGTTTCTGGAATCAAGGCTCCTTTGTTAATGAACTCATAGGATATGTCTGACCCAGCCTGGTGGCACACGTCCTCAATGAACTTCTCCACTTCTTGTTGGGATGAAGTGGGTGTTATTCTGAGGTCAAAAGTTATTGATATTTCTGGAGGGATCACATTGGGTTGCACTCCACCCTATCAAGACAATAGTAATTACTAAATTATCAAATTTCCAGCTGTATAATGGATAATATTATATTTTAAAATCGTTTTTAACTTGAATCATTGTCATATTGACCGTAGTCACATTTCCTAAATCTATGGCAGTATTAGTAGTGCCAAGTTTTGCCTTCTCACTATCTCGGAAACTCAAGAAAGAGTTGATGATTTTCCTAGACTTTTCTGCTGCTGTATTTTCAATAAAATGTAGAGCATGTCCTGTGTTCCCTTTCACTGTGATTCTGATCTCTAAGAAATGTTACGTCAATATCATTAGAGGTTGAAATCCCGTCTAAAATTCCACTAAGGATAAAGGGGTGCGAAGGTAACTATTTCCACTTACGCCACAATGCCCGTTCGGCATTGAATAGTAAAAATCGATCATCAGGGCAAGCTCCAGCCTCATCCAACCCGAATCCAACATTTAATTGAAGGAATTCGGGCGTTTTGATAAATTCCGCCATTCCCTTTGATCCCCCCAGCTCTTCGTCTTCAAAAGAGTAGATTATTTAAATCCAGCTGGAACTTCAATTCCTGGCCACAACCGGAGTTAGCATAGTATACTCTTTTTAATTACAATACCTGGCACAAAGGTAACATGAACGGTCCTGTTGGGCACAAAGCCTTTGAGTTTAAGGCTTCTGATCGCTTCCAGGTATTGAATGCCCACACTCTTCATATCCTGGGCTCCTCGTCCGTAGATATTGCCCTCAGAGTCTTTGACAGCAGCAAAGGGATCGTATTTCCACTTTGCCTAATGTGTAACCAATGAATTTAATTAATAGCTAGAAATTAAGCTTTTGAGTTTATTGGTTAGAATTTTTAGTGGGAAGTGGGTACTTGATCGACAGGGACTACATCGATGTGAGAGTTGAGCATTATGGATTTCAACTCGGGGCTCGTCCCTTTCCATGTTACCCAAATTGCGAACTCCGCAGGGGATGTAAATTTGACGTGATGAAATTCCAAACCGATTGTCTCAGCTTGAGCTTTCACAAATGCAATACACCCGTCTGCGAATCAGATTGAGAATCCTTATTGTACTTATATAAATACATGTCAGGAATAAATACATTGTGGTGAAAAATGCTAAAGAAATTGACCGTAATCGGGGTTAGGATGAACAGATTTGATCCGAAGAAAATCCCGGAATCGGGTAACTGCCGGTTCTTCTTGAGACATTCTTGATTCTAGGAGATTATTGTAAAGAATGAAATGATTTTGATTTTCAGTTTCAAAGCTGCTTGTCTACTTGGTAATGATTGCCTTGAATTATGTTCTCTGCTGTTTGTTACATGGACAGATAACTTGTAATCTACCTTTGCTCTTTCTGTTTGTCGAATAAACAAGAGCTAGTGTGTTTGTTATACACAGATTTAGTTATTGAACTTGAAACAAAATTTTTTATGCTCAACATTTATTGACTCAAACATCATTTTCATTTATTTATGTATTTTTTTTGGAATTATTACTTCTTTTAAATTGTAGATTTTATGCAGTTATGTTTTGAAGTAGATTATTATGGATCCCTGGTATAAGATTATTATCTACTAAATGTTTTGGACTAATTATGAAATTGAAAATCAATGATAAATTATAATCAATTTAGATTGCATTGAGAAGGGTTCGTAATCTTTTTTAAAGTTTTGCTTTCGACAGAACCATGTTCCATTTACCTATACCATTTTTATCATCCTTTCCTTCATTCAAGTACATTTACACAACAATTATGTAACTTAAATATAATCTATCACAGCTCTCCATAATATCATGTGGTGAACATGCGGATGATTGATTTTGGATATAATCATTCTATTGATAATATAAAACCAAATCAGACAAAAGAGACTCAAGTGCAGAGTGAAGTACAAAAGGATGTGATAGGTCGGACTCATAAATAATTACGATCATTACCTTATAAAAGCCATTTAGGAATTGTGTCTGCTCAATTACCTGACCACACGCCCCAGTCATCATCTCTCTCTCTCTAATTAAATTATACTTTTCAGAAACGTACACCATGAAGTTCGCAATGGTTTCTGTCCTTCTTGTGCTGGCATTTGTTGGCTTTTCCTACCAGGTAAAAAGCAGATATAAAAGCAACTATTTAAACTACCCCATAAGTTCAATGACAATTTAAAGTTAAATTCATTTTATTTCCAGGCCCAGACTAAGCTGACGGTCTACTATGAAAGTTTGTGCCCTGACAGCCGACGCTTCATCATTAACCAACTGTATCCAGTTTTGAATCAATTGGGGGGTGTGAACAATACCTATTTCCAACCCGAGTTCGTTCCATACGGCAAGGCTAGTGTAAGTATGGGAATTTTAATTTATCAAATACATATTATAGCAAGTCCTTGGGAAACTGGTCATTTGAAACCAATCTTTCCATTTCCAGACCAAGTTCGAGAATGGGACCTTTTCATTTACCTGCCAACATGGTAACAATGAGTGCTTGGGTAACAAGCAACAAGCTTGTGTATTGGCCAAATTGAGCAAGGACAAGTCGGCAGCTATGATCAACTGCATGATGACCAGTTTCGACGCTCCAAATGACGCTGAATCATGTGCTGATGAGCTGAGCATTGACTACTCCCCAGTGGCTGCTTGTTACAATAGCTGGGAAGGTGATACGTTGTTGGCTGCTCATGGGATTAAAACTCATGACTACAATCCAAATTTGTACTACGTCCCTTGGATCACCTTTGATGACGTTTGGAATTTGGCTGAAATGACCGCAAGTGAGGCGGATCTTCTGGGATTTCTTTGCAAAAAGCTTTCAGCAGAAAATCGACCATCCCAGTGTCAGTAGAATGAAATGTTTAAAAAAAAACTATAGATTATTGGCTGATAATTCTTAATTTACTTGGAAGGAGGTTTGTGTGGGTGTATTCAATTAATTAAAATTATGAGAAATAAATTCAATGGAAACTATTAAAAAGTTGCACTAATCCCGCATAATTTTACAGAATAAAAAAAATCTAATCATCAAATAAATGCGGACGATATATAGCTGATAGAGATTTTGCATCCACTTTGCTGGCTGAATAAGGTGTACTCCCCAAAATAATGAAATGGCTAAATATTGAATATTATTTTGCGAAATTCCATGAAATTAATAACAGAATAAAATATTCAATAAAATAACAGTTGCAATTATTTACACTATGTGACAACGATAACATTGAGGATTTTTTATGTTTTCATTATTCAAACTCGGGTTTTAAAGTTAAACCAGGAACACTTGTTGCATAACCCAATTTTCATAAATATGGGTCGCTTCATCAAAATAAACTGTTCTGCATAAACAATGTAAAAATCCACTTCCGTGTCATTAACTAATTTCAGCCTTTTCAGACTCCTTAACATACTAATTCTACCTCATTTTTTATCCGTCCAAAAAAATGGGGTATAAAATAATATTTCTAGTTGTTTTAGGAGTAATTAAGGTGAGAAATTGCATTGCTTATAAAATTCTAAGACACTCAGAAAAGAGCTCACATTGAACATCAATGAAACAATGTTAAAGGTATCTCAAGGTAGAGCCACGACGGACGACGCTGCTCATGATGTCCAGAAGCGAGATGATGACATGGACACTGACTTCCCTATGGAAGAATATTACCGTAAGATTGAGTTAGTTTAAAAAAATTGTGCAGTCAACTAATTAAGATTAGATAGTAACTTTTGTCGTACTTTTTTATACAAGAAAACTGCGGTAATACATACAGACTGATTCAAAAGCCATGGAAGATCATATCACCCTACTACAGCAAGAAACAATACCCTGAAAATGTCAAATGCAAATGGACATTCATTGTAAGGCAATCCTCTGACTCCAAGTTTATAAGCTAAACCAAATCTGCCTGTTTTTTCCAGGGGGACACTAACTGTCATCCAGAATTGACATGTAAGAAATTAGAGCTTAGGAAGCTTGAAGATGACTGCTCAAGCGAGTACTTGGAAGTTTCGGACGGAGTCGGTGGACACCAACAGCTCTGTGGAAAGGTTGCCTTTGACAAGCCCTTAAAGGCTACTCAAGGGGCGAGGGACTTGTATGTCGAGTTTGTATCCTCTGATGATACAAATTTCACTACCCCAGTTGGAGGATTTTTCTGTGAGGCCAAGTGCTCCAAGAATATCGGTACGTAATTCAATACCTTAGGTCACGCCCGTCACCGGTGATTTTTAAATGCTTTAAGATACATGTGCCTGTATTTCGAATTTATGCAGACGGGGCTGTAGCATTAGCTGTAACAAAGCCAAGGAAAGAGGAATTCCGATGCGTAGTATGTTAATAATAATAAATTAATAAATTAATTTTGCCAATTATAAATATTAATTGCTAATAATTTCGGATTTAGTGCGGATTACAGAATAAAGACGATAGAATCGTAGGTGGTGAGGACGCAAAAATGGTAAGGCTTATTTCTCAGTTAAAAAACTTCATACAAGATAAGCTTCAACTATTTAGTTATTATTTTTTTAGAACGAATTCCCATGGCAGGCAGCTATCGTGACCGCTGGTACCAGGTCTCCAATGTGTGGCGGTAGTATCATCAACGATAGGTTTGAACTTTTGGTTGAATCCCCCTGGACTTTTGAATTAGTTAAAGTAAATCTTAAAATCATAATCAATTCCCTTTCAAAATAGATTCGTCCTCACCGCAGCGCATTGCTTCGCACTTGCCCCCAAAAAGTTCAAGCCTCAAGACATTGAAGTCTTGACCCATGCATGGTTATTGGATATGACTTTGAAATCTAATTGGCAAGATAAGGAACTTGGGTAAGCCTTTCGCTTAATCGACCCATAACTTAATCTTTAAAAGAATATCAAACTGCTATAACCAAAGCGATCCTTTGAACCTTTTAGAGAAGCCGGGGCAATTCGATCAGCCGGATGGAACAAAACCAAGCAAACTGATGAGGAAGAACACTCTCTGCGATTCAAAGTTGCAGAAATCATCAACCACCCACTTTTCACATCAAAGTACTTAAAAATCCAATCTGACGAGCAGAAAACTATTCAGAATTAATTTTTTTTTAAATGAATAAAAAAACTATTCAATTTCTTAGGTACGATTACGACGTGAGTCTCTTAAGGCTAGAGAAAAAAATTGACCTCGCGGCCGCCGATTCTCCGACCCCAATTTGCATCCCAAAGGTGGGGACGTACGAAGAGACTTTTGAGGGTTTGAAACCCACTGTTATTGGATGGGGTATGGCTCGGGATGATGCCGGGGGTACCACTCGTCTTCTCCAGAAATTACAAGTCCCAGTCATCAATTTGAAAAAGTGCCAATCTTGGATGACCTCTACTTTGACCCAACGAATGTTATGTGCTGGTTATGAAGAAGGAGAAAAGGGTAACGCTTGATTATCATTAACATCATATCAAAATCTAATAAGGATTGTAATTTTTATTTTTATCCGCAGATGCCTGCATGGTAAGACTTGTGATTCAAAAACGGATTGGAAATCCTAGAAATTTCATGAACTAAAATCGTGTCATAGTAGATGTCAGTAAAATAATATTCGATTAAAAATACTTAACTATCTAGGGGGATTCAGGGGGGCCTCTCGCTTATCAACAACCCAATAAGCAATGGAAACAGATCGGAGTAGTGTCTTGGGGGGAAGGGTGCGCCAGGAAGCACCGTCCAGGGTTCTACAGCAGAATGACCGGTTAGGCAAACTTTCCGTTTAAAAAAATGTATGCTTGAAATGGTCATTTCCTTCATAACATACTGTTCGAATTTCTTGCAGAATTGACCCAGTGGGTCAACCACCATACAAGTGTAAATAATGCCATTTGGTGCAGGGACACAAAGTAAAGGACAACTTCAACTAGGGGGATATTTATTACAACAACTAATTGAATTAATTATGTTTTTAATTTATGAATCAATATTCAGGAATGAATAACAAAAACAAAAATTTTAAAACGTTGACTTATTAAAGAAACTCAAAGATTTCGAGCGTATTCGCCACACCTCCAGGACCATAAACAGCAGCTTGGAGGATATGTGCGAAATTCACGGGCCAGTAATACCAATACATTCCAAATGACATCTCTCCAATAGTTTCATCAAAATCGGGTAGATTTTGTAGCTAAATAATTTCAATACACACACACCCAGATTATCTCTAGTTAATCTCCTTAGAATCATCTTCTGAAATCCACTCCTTAGTGGCTTACCGTTTTAATAACTTCAGGTGATCCAATCGCTGCCATTGTGAGCGTATAACAAGCCCAACTTGCCTGAAGTCCACTTGCAATGATTCCAATCTGAATGAGCCTATTAAGAACCTTCACGCCACCGCAACGGACGAGCTGATCGACATAAAAAAATTTCATTAGAGATATATTGGACTTCCTTGTGATAATCCACTTACCTCTTGCTTAAAGACAGGGGAAATGTAGACCATGAGGGAAATGGCTTGAAGAACTTTGATATGAAATGCCAAGGGTAGATTTCGACGATTGAGAAACCAAACCATGAGATGAACAACGTCCTCGGATTTCTTGTGCGAATAGGACGGGGAGTAGTAACAGGATCTTGAAATGTTGTGGATGGATTTTTCGAGGACGTAAAGGTGTCGAATCTCTATAGAAGCACTATGTAAAATACAATGCAGCATTGTTAGCATTCTGAATTCGAAAATAATTACAAGATTTGCACGTTCATAAACTAACATAAGAGGAAGATGACGGAGCTCTTTGACTATGAGATTCCTCTCCACTCGAATATCTTCCCAGTAGAGATCAAATGCCCGGAGATCGATGGCATTCGGAGGCTCCAGGTCGGGTTCTTTGACTTTGTATTGCTCAATCCCGATTCTTCGGCAAAATTCATTGAAAACGTTTTCCGGGATGGGATGTGGTAACTCTGATGTTATAAAAATCAATCAGGATCTTTAACAAGTGTCAATCAATTGATATGACGTTTTTTTAATTACCGGTTCTTAAAGGTTCATAAATCTGAGGTTTTCCAAATCTGTCTCTTTTGAGAACGCCTCTTTCTTTTTCACCCCGAGCAATGTCCATATTAGCATACACAAGCCCGATGCCCGGGTATCCTGGCCCGATTGTTACGGCTAGGGAAATATAATGGAGATTGTTTGAGCTGCTTCATAAGAATATGCTTTTGTTTATGAATAAATCAACTCACGCTTGTGACGCTCAGGAAATTTGACTCGCATTCTTTTGATCTTCTTCTTGTTCGTTTCTTCTGCAGCAATGAGCGCTCGTTGGGCACGAAGCTTGCTTCGCTCGCTTTGCTTCCAGGGCCATTTGATGAGAGGGACCTTCTTATTGTGCTTCGGTGCACTAAAATCCCATCCTTTTCCAGGGACATAGGTTGAAGAATTCTTGTTCTTGCCCACGCAAAATTTCGGTAAAGGCATGTCGAATGTTGTGATTCACAGAATGCAAGATAGGAAATTCACACTAACAGCTAAGGGCATAAGTGAAAATCGATGGGATATGAAATTAAAACCTCGGAGTATTTTAAACAAATTATGTAGTACAAAGTAAAGACCGTAAGCAAGGCAACCTTGTGTGTATGAAGATTCTGTTTATCTATCGGCTGGAAATTTACTTTGACGAACTCGCTAATCTAAGTGTGACAGGAGTTTATACAAATATTCAGAATTAAAGTTATTCGGCATTTATTTCCAGTAAGAAAGGAGCATATTTTCAAAATCTAACAAGCAACTTCCACTAAAGAATGTATTGTATTGTATTTATTTAATATTTATTATAATAGGTAATTGGATAAATAATAATAATAATAAAAGTTAACGACTTGACGAGATCTGTTTACGTACCATGTGACATTTATAAACTACTAGCAAATAATAAAATCTATTTAAAAAAAAGTTTCATACTCTAAAAGAGTTGGATTGGATTAGAATTAAATTTTACGACTTTTTTCATCGGGATTGATAAGACTTCCTCCATCACTTGATCAACATTATCATTATTAAGCGTTACTCTCCGAGATTCCGTATCAAGTGACGAGAATGGAATGGGCTCTCCTTCTTTGATCTCCTTGATCAAGCACTCCGAAATCCACAAGGAGACAAGGAAGTATAAAAATATCACTGCGTATGCAAGCACCATTATTAAGCTCGACGGGGGGATGATGAGCAGATGGAGGGCAACAACGAAGATAAGGATCACTTGCATGAAGTTCCAAATTTTAAGTAGACTGGGATTTCTCTGGAATTATCAAAATCAATTAGCAATACCAAACCAATTATTTACATTCTCATTCAACTAATGTTGACAGTAGTTAAATACTACCGAAAACTACTGCCAAGCCGGATTTACCTCGGACACTGCAATCTTTAAAACAACTGTCATCGGCATCCAAACTAGAAGGAACGCTGAAAAATAAATTCAACAATTAAATACAGTAAAATAACAATAGAAAAATATTTAAATGTAGCAGATACAAATTACTGAGGTTATTTCAAATGGTGGGGTAACTCACCTAGGAATGTTACAACAACTCCCAAGAATGCTTGCCCTCTTGGTTGATGACTGAGGAAAAGACCCACGTCCCCGATTCCATCCAGCATTGCGAATACATAAATTCCGAGCAGTGGTAAGCATAAAATCATAACTGCCTGCAAATTAGATACAGTACAAATAGTTAGCAGAGTCAGTTAACAACCACCAACCGTTTTTTACACTAATTAAAGGGAGCTTACAAAATTAATCCAAGTAACCGCTTCGGCCTCAAATTGAGCAATAGAAGCCATTTTAAAGGTTTAAATAAGGCTTTAAAATAGTTTGCTAAAATTGTAAAATAAAATTTTATTTCCCCGAGGACGTGGGCTAGGAAATATATAAAATAAGAAAGTATAAAACAGCGGTTAAAATATCTTTGTTACACCGGCGGCTGTAAAAATAGAACTGGACAACGTATAGGCATCACCAAATGTGCAAATAAAATCCTAGTGAGCTTCTAAAATGCTTTCTGCTTGTCTCGGAGTCATTTCCAATAATTCCAAGAGACGAGCAGACGTTTGGTGTTTACAGCCATGAATTACCATACGGCCTAATTTACATATCTCCCCCCGAGTCTTTATGCAATTTTGCTATCAAGGGTTCAATTCGCCCATACGTATTTTAGTGCAAGATCGAGACTAGAGGTAGTTTTGACAAAGGTGACAATGTCTGCCTGAGACCCGTGTGTAAATGCTGAGTGAGTATTACAGTCTCGAGTTTGAGGAGCTTGTGTATGTAGATCAATAAATCAGACTTTTTTTCTCTCAAGATTCTGCATTGAAAATGAATTTAAATGTTGAACATTGAACTTAGAGGCTGATGAACTCATCAAGGCTGAGGCTACATAGCTAAGGACAACAGAACCGAAAGTAGCTTACATTTATTTTTTCTTGTCATAATAAAACCGACACTGGCTTTCTCTCCAAGAATTGATACAGTATTAGCCGATATGATTCTATCTACCGTGGAAAATGAAATTGGGCTCAAACTGTCGATATTTCGATCTTTTCTGAATCCCTGTTTAGGTTCCCATGACGGAACATTAAAATGACAAGTAAAAATTTGTATACACAATGTTATCAGCGGAATTTATTATCTTTTAAAATTATTCGTTTAGTTTTTGTTGTTTTTGTTTAGTTTTTTGGTAACAATATTTAATCATGACCAAAGGAAACAAAATTAGCACGAAAGCAAAACTTCGGTTAAACTATCACCGTTTACGTCTACAAGTTTCTAATTTTTTCGACAGCTTCAAGAGTCAAAATCCTGCGGATAGGACACGCAGAAATGCTAATGCTGGGGAACTATCGGATGAAGAGGAGATTTCTATTTCAATACCAGCCCTGGAAACACAAAATACAGTTGCAGACGTACGATCAAGTGTTCAGAGAAAGCTTTACTACCCGAATCTGACTAAATCTTTAAATCAGGATGGGAACGATCCTAGTAGCCCTTTTGTTATATCTGCGCCCATTATCCATAGGGATCCTTCCAAGATTATAGAATCAAGGGTTATTGATAGCGATAAGGTGCCTAATCCAGATGGAAATTCACCATTAAAGTCTGCTTTAAGAGCCAAAGCAATTTCGAGTGAAGAAACCGTTCGGGAAATAAAGCATGAAAATAGACATCCCAGGAAGCGAAGATCCAGTAGGACAAGAAAACGACATGTCTCTTACCCTTTGGACAGTGAAATTATTAATGGGGATCAACCCCAAGATTATGAGGAAGAGGATAAAGAGGGGAAATATCAACAGCACCAACCCGAACAAACATTAGAGACCGATGACTTTCGTAAAGTATCCTTACAAAAGGTATAGGTAACTTACATGAATGAGCTCAATGGAATTGTGTACAAAATAATTAATTTATTATTTTTCAGGGTGTCCAAGATGCAAAATCGTTGACAGATCTACAAAACGTAAATCCCGAGGAGATGCCCACTCTTTTGGAAAAAAGTCTCCGAGAACCACCTTGGGAAACTCAACCATACGTGCCCTTTAATATCAATTTGCCTCATAGAGAAATGCGATTTAATCAGCCCCAGCCACCATCAGCTATTACGAGTTTTGATTCAAGATTAACTCAAATCCCACCAGAATCCTACCTACAATCATCAGACAGGAGAGATATCAATCCCAGATCAATTCTAAAACAGTCTCAGCAAACTAGATTTCGCCCACTATCCCCTACCCGGTCATATCCGCCAAAACCCACGCCAGTAGTTAGACAAGTTCAACCCGACAATATTCCGGAGCAAACAATCGAATTCCAGTCCTTCCGGGAGAGGCTTGTGGGACTTACTAACAGAAGACGAGATCCGTCAATGTTCGAAATGGAACCTCAACTGCTTAAATTCGGATTCAAGTTTGTCTACCAAACTCAGCCAGCCCGACGGAGCCATATTGAGCGAGCCAGGAAGAAAGCAGAGAAAAATAGTGAAGGGGATTATGAAGATGATCCTGGGTCATTTCGTTCAGCTTTGGTCAAGTTCTTACCCCGCTGGCTAATGGACGATGATCAAAAGGAACAGCTTATTAAGAACAATACCCAAGAAGAAACGCCGAAACCGAATCCAAGTTTGACTTCATCATCCTCTGGTCCGCCAAGGCCTATAGCTGACCCTCCTGTGACCCAGAAATTTATTTCTCGAAATACCCCTCGGACTCCGAAAGAAACTTTAGCACGTTTATCCTTACCTTTGGATAGCAAAGTAGTTGGACTTCATGGACTTGGATCTGTTGGAATCCCTGGAAATGACGGGGTTGATAAGATGGAATTTCAATACCAGCGTTTAAGACGTCAGAAGGATCAAGTCTACAGGGGAACTACAACGACGGTGAATTCGAAATATTTGAATATAGGAGAAGGGAGAACATCGATTAGCATTAGTTCACGGCCCAAGCCAATGATCATCCCACAATTTTCTAGTTACTACAATAAGCAACATTTTACTAAATCAGACATCCCCTTATCAATAGGTAGTGCAAAAATAGAGGACTTGCCGTGATCAACGAGGAATGATTGTGTAATTTTACAAAGTCTTGACAAATAACATTTCGAATTCGAAATACGAGTTCGGAAATTATGTAATTTGCAGGGCATTTCAAAGTAAACAAGCCGTAGACAAAGTACTGCTCCATTCAACTTTGAACCCAGCATTATTTCTCAAACTGTCCATTGTTGATTCTATGTTTATAGTTAGTATTAATTAGCCGTAAGGCGTAGACAATAAAATTATAAATCGCTTACTGTACCACAAGAGTCTAAAGACTGCGCCCAATGCTTGGGACCTTTGCGGGAAACGGCGGTAAAAGTAGGACGTAGAAATAAAGCCACATTTCATATTTGCATTCTGGGACTCAGAGGAAAGACAGAAAAGAAAGGTGACAAACGAAACTGTGGTAAAAATTAAACTAAATAATTAAAACTATTCAAATTCTATATTTAGATTTTTAATTATTCACAGAGTTTAGCATTTACATTGTTGATTTAGTTAAAATACAGGTATTGGAACTTTTGGTTGGGCTGTTATTGTAATTCACAATTTGTGAATTTCTGAATCGGTTATTCGCAATTCAAGATTAACTTTAAACGTATGACTTAGAATACAAGAACAGAGTGACAACGACAAGATAGATAAATATAAGTCAAAGGTAGTTTTCGAAAATGTTGTCTCTCCAAGATTATGCAAGCGGTTCAGGAACTTCTGGGTCATCCGACTCTGGAAGTGGATCGGACACGGAGGAGAAATCCGCTTCGGAAGAGAAGAAAACTGAAGAGGAACTTCCAGATCATTTGAAACCTTTGCCCGGGGATCCTAAGCTCTCTGTAGCTGGTCAAATGCAAATAGTTTCTGCTCCAGATGTCGTAGTTAATGTAAGTTTGAATATTTTAGAATAATTGTATTAATTTGGAATACCGGGAAGAGCATTGATATTAATTACGAGTGAATTCCGTTTTTTAACAGAGGAGCCTGGACCCTAGACATCACATTGATCCAACTTGTAAGGAGCTCTCGTACAATCCGAAATTTGAAGACCTCTTCGCTCCAGTCATTGGGCCAGAAAATCCATTTAAAACGAACCAACAAAAAGCCCACAAAAACACTCTCTCTGGCTTTGTTGAAAAGGCCCATATGAACGAGTTTAATTTCGAGAATCAACGTAGAACATTTCATAGTTATGGTAAGTGTGCAGGCACAATTTTTTAGGTATATCGGGATGGTGGGAAATACGTTAGCAAGGTTTTATTTGTTTGGATGCTCTTAACGTACGTAATAATATGATATAATGATTGTTGTTTTTTTAAGGATATGCCATGGATCCATCAGTTGATTACAACATGGGTGCAACACCTAAAGTGGTAGGGAGTGTAGCCGAAGGACAAAATGAAGCGGAACTAAAGACTGTGTTTGAAACAATTAAGAAAAGACCGAAAGACCATAGGAAAAGAGTACGAAATGATAATCCGGAAGATATTGAAGGATTTTTAGGACCATGGGGAGCGTTTCAAAATCAAGAACTCGTTTCAAAACCTACAGAGGTTGGTATTAGTTTACCTATGTTGAATTGAAACTACTGTGTTAACAAATTCAAAAACCAATTTTTAATTCCATGTGTTTAGGAAGAGGCTGCGGAATTGGAGAATATTCTTTCGAAACGACAGAGAAAAGGAAAGAATGTGGATGACAAACCCATTGAGGAGAAGAGTATTCTGCATATTAAAAATCCTTTGGATTATCAAGGACGCTCTTTTATTCACCCTCCTCAGGATGTTGGTGTAAATTTGAAATCCAAAGAACCACCCACCAAATGTTTTATTCCGAAGAACCTCATCCACACCTATCAAGGTCATACAAAGGGTGTGGCTGCTATTCGATGGTTTCCTCAAACGGCCCATCTGCTCCTTTCAGCCGGTATGGATGGAAGGGTTAAGGTAAGATTACTGAAGTTCTTATTACTTCTTAGCTGTAATTTCGATTTCGTTTGATAAAAAAACGTGATTTAAATATTGGATTGTTAGCTCTGGGAAGTATACAATGAGCGACGCTGCCTTCAGACATACATTGGTCACAAGCAGGCAGTGCGAGATATTGCCTTTGATAACGGGGGAACGAGATTTTTGTCTGCAGGTAAGTACTATTTAAATTAAACATTCAACTTTTATATATGGAATATTTTTGACATGATATTGAATATTGCAGGTTATGATAGATTCGTTAAACTGTGGGATACTGAAAAAGGAGAGTGTATTTCCCGTTTCACTAACAGAAAGGTGGCTTATTGTGTGAAGTTCAACCCCGAACCAGATAAGCAGCATTTGTTCGTTGCAGGAACATCAGATAAGAAGATTGTTTGTGTGAGTGTTGTTAAACTCTGGAAGGAAAAAATAATGTTTCACTAAATAAAATCCACGACTTCGCTTAATTGTCCAAGGAAATTGACATATTTTTTATGTGTATTTTCAGTGGGATACGAGATCTGGCGAAGTAGCACAAGAGTACGATCGGCATTTAGGTGCAGTAAATACTATTACGTTTGTTGATGAAAATCGTCGATTCGTTTCCACATCTGATGATAAATCCCTTAGAGTTTGGGAATGGTATGAGATGATTTGATGATGATTTTAATTAAATTTTTTCCATCCTCAGGTTTTATCCTTTTGTTTAGTTTTCTAATATATTCGGTGCTTCTTAAATTTAATTAGGGATATTCCGGTGGACATGAAATACATCGCTGACCCAACAATGCACAGTATGCCTGCTGTAACTCTGGCTCCAAATCAGAAATGGCTGGCATGTCAGAGCATGGACAATAAAGTCATGATATTTACAGCGTTGAATCGATTTAAATTGCACCGAAAGAAGACCTTTAAGGGGCATATGGTTGCAGGTTATGCGTGTCAGTTAGATTTCTCGCCGGATATGAGGTAAACTCAACGGATAATTGTATTCCTCTGACTTTGTAATTGTGTCTATAAATGGATGTAATTGTGTGTATCCACAGCTATCTAATATCTGGCGACGCAGATGGTAAAGTATTCGTTTGGGATTGGAAAACGACGCGAGTATTCAGCAAATGGAAGGCGCACGACAACGTCTGTATTAGTGTACTTTGGCACCCCCATGAGACCTCTAAAATTGTATCTGCAGGATGGGATGGCCTCATTAAACTGTGGGATTGAGTAAACCTTCATCTGAAGCATTGACAGTGGCTCACATTTCAAAATACGATAGTTCTGAACTACAAATATTTTTGAAACAACTATAAGCTACAGTTTCTTAATTCCTTGTAAATGTCTAATTAGTATTAAGCTACTTCTAAAATATAATGTATTCAGAACTAAATAAGATTATAGATTAGTCTATTGATATTGTAGTTGAAGAAATTATTAGCGATTCTCCCCGATCATGTATGCTTGATATTTACCTAGATTTTATATTTGTTGTCGACTTCCTGAGTCTATTTGTACTATGAATCGTGATTAAATAGTTTTTAATTTATATTTAAAATCTTTTCATGGTCGTATGCCTGTGTAGGTCGTTGTCAACAGATGAATTATTGCTTATTTACATTATATTTCGGATCACACTGACGTTAGATCGTGAAAGATGCTGGAATAGTAGTAGAAAGTGTTTAATTAAAAAAACCATACCTTTCGGTAAGAATCTTCAGCTGAAAAAGCCAACAGGTTGTGAATATTGAGTTTACCAGGTTGAGGATCAATATTGTACAAGACTAAAATGTGGGAAAAGCAAGCGCCAGAATCAGCAGCAGGGACTGTTGAAAAAATGTTTTCATTCTTTTAGAAAAAGATATAGGAAATTAAATTTTGACGAATTTCGAGACGGAGTTGGAAATTTTGAGAGGCTTAGAAATTTTTAAGGAAACCAGATTACCTCAGCCTGAAAAATGGCTACTTCGGGTGCCTCAAGTTCTAAAGGGCAGCCTCCAGAGAAGGAAGTCGAGTTCCAAGAATTTTATACTGAGGTTGAGTTGGATTTTTAATTAATTTAACTTATCTGGATTTTATGATTCAATAGAGTTTTATTTAGAACATGGAATGTTAAGTAAAGTAATTTGAAATGATGGGATTCAATAAAATCAAAGCAAGCCTGGTAACTCGTAATTTTATTTGGATTTTTTCAGGTAAAGCAAATAGAGAAAAGGGACTCCGTCCTTACACCGAAGCAACAAATAGAAAGGCTTTTGCGTCCAGGGTCAACCTACTTAAATTTAAATCCATTTGAAGTTTTACAAGTAGATCCGGAGTCCTCTATAGATGAACTTAAAACGAAATATAGAAGGCTCTCTATTCTCGTCCATCCTGATAAGAATGTCGACGATAAAGATCGAGCCCAATCTGCTTTTGAAGGTGAGGCATTTTATAAAGAAAATTAAATTTTTTGGAGACGTAATTTTGAAACGGATTGATTTTAATAGCTGTCAACAAAGCATGGAAAACGCTTGAAAATGAAGAAACCCGTGCGAAGTGCATGGAAGTTATTGAAGAGGCAAAAGCTAGGACTGAAATAAACGTAAGGGATGCTTTAGATGAAGCCTAAACTAGAGGATGGGGGTTTAACCCGTATTTTGAATCTCAGTTATATTCTATGTTTTTTTTTTAAATAGGTTGTAGAGAAGAAGAAAAAGCTGAAGAAAGACGGGAAATCAACAAAGGTGGACGAAGATGATCCTGTAAAGATGAAACATGCCATATACGTCCTGACAATGAAATTATTTGCAGATATGGAGCGGAAAAAGCGATCTCTGGAGCAGAGGGATATGGAGGAGCGTAAAAGGAAGCGCGAGGATGAGATCGATCAGGAAGAAAAGGCCCGTCTTGAAAAAGAATGGCTGAAAAACTACGAGGTAAATCTAGAAACATCAATCCTTGTCAAAGAGTTCAACTTGTTGTAAATAATATGTTAAATCGATTGATTGTATCTGAATTTAAAAAAAATCAGGATTCAAGAGAAGGACGGGTATCAAGTTGGAAGAATTTTCAAACCGGAGCGACCAAGAAGCTGAAAAAAGAGAAAGAGGCGGGAGAGGCAGCCGCCGCTGGAGTCCCCAAGAAAGTGAAGTTGTTTCGCCCACCGAAACACAAGGCTGAGACCAGATAAGCAGGTCGTTGAGTGTATCTTTTGTTGTTGAATGTTGAAGCTTCGTGTTGTGTCTGATGCTGGTAACTCGCATAATAATCTGTAAATATATGACTAAAAGGTGTCAAAGGTGTTTGTAAAGATTGTAAGGAAAACGAAAGTACTCATCTTAATTGAATTTATAAACATAACTGCGGCTGTGTCGTACTCATACTCACTGTTTCTTATCATGAGCAGGTAGTGAGAATAAAGTGTCGTATCTCCTATTTTTGAGCTAGCTAGGTTTCATTTTACCTTTTAAATTCGAGTACAACTTAATTAGTTAGTTTCTCAATCTACAGTTGACTAAAACTGTAAACACGTGTTACTTGTTATTGATATGCAAGGTGGGCCTGGGCCCCATATAACGTTTGTACATACGGCTTGTTTCATTTCCGCAGAATTTACCCTTCCAGAACGTTGCCCTCCATTCATTGATAATCAAGGTAACGTTCTGGACGGGTCAATTCTGTGGAAATAAAAGAGAGCCATAGTAAACTCTCTGATCCCACTTAGGGATATTAGATAACTCCACAAGAAGTACAACTTGACCATGGAATTGCAGTCTGAACGAATAAAACAGTTAATGGGGAAGTAATTATAATTATTCACGTGGACCGATTACCAGAATTTTAAGAAACACCCTTAATTTTTTTTGCATTGTAGAGGTTTGTATTTATTGAATGTCGTCTGAAGGTGTTTATTCATCTCGAGGTATGGAGGTGGTTCGTCGTATGTGTAATGTGTGTCAGTTTGTTGTTATTGTAACATATCCGAGAATTATGATTAGTTATATAAATTATTGGAGTCAATAAAAATATAAGTTCAACTGAAGATTTGTTGCTTTACTGCAATTTGCTAAACTCGGGGTAAGTTGGATTCTTTAAGATTACCCAGTATTACAGCTTTATAAATCCTTCTTATTGTTAGCTGTAAGGTGACAGTTGGTGTCAAGTAATTGACCCGAAATTCGTACAAATCTTGTCAAGAATTTGCTCCTGTTGCCCTGGTGGCCTTGAGGCATAATGAGACTGATGATCTTACTCACTTGCCCAAGATCTTCTCACAATAAGTTGGATAAGGTTTCGATAGATTCCAATTTAATCAAGATCTGCTTGACTTGGTGTCAGGATTCTATTTTTAGATGATGCTGATCTTCAAGATTTGAGATTTTTACACCACACCAGATAGTATTGTTTAGATAGCCTTGGCATTGCTAAAATTCCAGAGGTCTAGGCCAAATTCCAAATCATTTGTATAGGATATAATAGAGTGTTGCATAAGCTATTGCAAATCATGCACCGTATCGAATCCAACGCAACCTAAAAACCATCTACCTACTATCTACTGATGTTCAGAATAGCCCACTGCATGACAACTGCCTGATCTAGGTAAACCAAGTGTGAAGTTGTTGGCTTCAAAATGTGATGAGAATGGAATCGTTAATGATCCAGATCCGTTGATTTTTTTTATTTTTTCCTGTTTATACGGAATCTCATGCGGAACAGCTTTTTATATCAACGGAAAAATTTTGTGACATGTTTTTCTTTTAGAAGAATCCATACTGGAATCCATAGCCCGGATCTGCTAATTTTTTTTAGTTATGAAGAATGGTGTAAGGAATAACAATTAGCAAAAGCGAAGGATAAGCAATTATTGAGGTTGAGAGATTTTTGTTTATGGTATGCAAATTATTTAAGAAGGTTACTACAGTTTGAATTTAGTTTTGAAATTCAGGAAATAATCCTATTTTGGATTAGATTCCACGCGTCACAAAGTTATCACCGCCTTCTAAGGACAGTAAGACTAGAGGACAATGCATTGCTGTTTTGATTTGTAGAAGCGTGTGCAGAGAAGCCATCTGTAAACAATCGAAATCCCCACCGTAGTCGAGGCTTGTTTTAAGAGGCTTAATTGCTGATACTAATCTTACATTTACCCAGTTGGTTGCAAACCTTGTCGGATCATAGATCGTTTTGTGAAGAATTGACGCTATGGACCCGAATGCAGCGTACAGTAGCATGCCATCGGAATCTAACCGAAATTGGGCTCAGGTATTGATTCTAATCTATTTTTAGGGATCTTGCTATTTCTTAAGTACATTAAGTTAACTAATGTATGTTTATTTTTGACAAAAATAGATATTTGTGGCAGTGTCAGTTTGCTACGTTTGCATTTGTGGGGGAAACCTCGTGGGGTACACTTCGTCAGCTATTCCATCGATCCGACAAGGCACCTCTACTTTCTCATCATTTGTTGCAACCGATTCAAGTCAGGATGAAGGGATTTCTTGGGCAAGTGATGAAGATGTCAATGGGTCATCTCTTCCAGGATTTCTAGTGCAGGAACTTCTGGAGTTTGATTCCAGATCTCAACTTGAAAATCAAACTTTGACACATGTTGAAAAGACTTTGGATTCTGAATTTGCTCATATGACAGATGCTCAGGCTTCATGGATTGGTAATTATAAAGCTATGATTTGAAGCTTATTATAGTTTTTAAAATACGTCTTTCTCTTTAACTTTAGGAGGATTAGCACCACTCGGGGCGTTTGTTGGAAGCATTGTAGGAACAATTCCACTAAAATACATGGGACCTAAAGGGACTATTTTACATACAAGTGCACCAGCTTTTTTTATCTCGTGGCTCATCACTGCCTTTGCTCCTTCCATTATGTGCATCTACATTGGACGGATGATTGGTAGGAGTTGGAAGGATTAACACTAAATTAAGATTATATTAATGGTTTCTGATATAATTTATTTATGTCTTATTATAATTATAGGAGGATTGGCTATGGGATTAGCGTCATCAGCAGCACCTTTGTATATTATGGATACAGCATCGATGAATATGCGAGGTCCACTTGGAACGCTTCCTCAGGTGAGTTAAGAATAAAATTCCCTTGTATTGAGGAAAGTGTCTTTGATTAAAAAATATTAATAATATTTTCGTGCTGGTAAATTTTTTTAGTTTCTTTTTACTCTTGGAGTTCTCATAAGCTTCATACTCGGAAGCATTTTGGACTGGAGGACATCAGCCTTGAGTTGTGGACTAATGGTTCTACCAGTTTTCCTTCTTCTCCCTTTTGTCCCAGAGTCTCCCATTTGGCTATTGTCGATGCAACGGTTTGAAGAAGCGGAATCAGCTTATCGTAGGATCCACGGATTTTTTTCAGGGAATCAAGAATTTCAGAAATCCAAGACTCTCATTAGTTTAGATGTGAATCCGAATCCACCCATGAAGCGATGGGATAGTCTTTCCTTATCGTTGATCCTGTCACCTTCAGCAGTTCGCAGTAGTTGTGTGGCAATATTTCTGTGTGTTTTTCAGCAACTTACAGGGATCAACGGAGTTAATTTTTATGCGGTTACAATTTGTGAAGCAGCTGCAGGGCCGAATTCATTTCTGGATGGACACTCATCCTCAATAATCGTGGCAGTTGTGTTTTGCTTTGCTAACTTATGGAGTTATATTCTGATTGAGAAATTAGGGCGGAAGTTTCTACTGATAATGTCCACAGTATTGATCTGTCTTTCAGCCTTTGCTTTGGGAACCTACTTTTACATTCTAGAAATCACAAAGGAATCAAATTCTTCAAGTTTATTCTTTATACCCTTAGCCTCACTGGTTATATTTGTTTTAGCCTTTTCAATAGGGTATGGCCCCTTGCTGTACATTGTAGTGGCAGAGATATTACCTAGTGAAATCCGAGGTGTTATGAATCCAATTGCTGTGGGGATTAATTGGTTGTGTGTTTTTATTGTGGCTAAAAGTTTCCCCGGTATGGTTAATTCGTTGGGAGCATATGGAGCTTTCTGGATTTATGGGAGCCTTAGTTTTATATCGCTTTTGTTTACCATTGCTTTTGTACCGGAGACCAAAGGGAAATCCGAAGATGAGATTAAGAGTTACTTTGGGGAACCTTGTAAGTGCGATACGGATAGTGTGTAGACGTGTTATGTTATCGGAAATGGAGAAATAATGAGGAATCTGACTGATGAAATTTCTGAAACTAATTGCTAATGAAATAGGCATTATGTGACAAATTAGAAAGGTTATGTTTACTTTTAATTTCCACTCATCTGATAATATTGTAGTGTTGTGATTTACAACTTTAGCACGTCTCAAGAAATATGTTTGAACCGTGTATAGAAGTGTGAACTTTCTACTTTTCTCCAATAAGCAGGATAACAAATTGTGTACATAGAGTTATTGATCCATAATCTTGTTGATTTCTAATCCTTCAAAAAAGTTATGATCCAAAGGTGATGCACCCATAGAAGATTACGAAGCTAGAATTGGTATAATTATGTGTTTTTTTACATCGTTGTTGAAATAACGTTCTCTGTACATTAAACATCTGATAAACTGGCCTTGTCTCCTCTTCCAAAATTCTAACTCATACTGTCAGTCGAGAAAAATGCAAACTTGAAACTTGGATGAAATCATCAAGAAAAAAATTAAGTTAGCAACAGAGATATTTTGAACTGATAACATTTAGACAGTTTGTGCTATAAATATAATGCATTATACATTACATCATGTAAAGTTGATAATGTCAGGAGTCGGGTCGCGAAAGCTAATCGGAAGGGAATGTTATAGAACAGTCACATATTTGCCAACTGTTTTATGTGCTAGTTGTTGAAGATGGTTTTAATCTTTGAACTTCAATGCGGAATACGACGTATGCTAAACAAGAAATTAATTCTCCAACAGGAATAACGAAGAGTTCCATTATCCTCTTGAGTTGAGGCAGAAATCTCGCACAGCTATTTATGTAAATTAAAAGTAAAATACATGCATGTATATTTTTGTGTATATCCTACCTCTCAAGTAGCTTTGGGAAGCTGAGATGAACTGATTTGGTCCACGTGTAGCATTTTTACTAGTATTTCATAACCGAGTAGACGGGGTCTATTTACCCGAGAGGATTATGACATGCATTGTATGCATGCAAAAATTATCATGAGATTAGAACTAAAAGCCCTCTTTCATTTCACCCATGTTTATATTATCAGGGTTGATGATCGGTGATCAAAAAAATTCTTTAGACACTACAAGTGTTGTCGAGCCATGAGGAGTATAAACGAGACAGGGAAAAATAGTAGAGAAACGTTTTCTCCCAAGTTTTGAGTTCT
>JAQFYM010000591.1:0-57368 GCA_034694785.1 Agrenia bidenticulata | reverse complement strand
ATCTTATGGACTAAACTGAACATAGTGTGCAATATATCAACCTGGCTCGGGCTATATGAAGTTGCACCCGTGAGTTTATTTTATTCAGAATGATTGGTGAATTGAAAACTTTATTGGCCCATCCGGGATTCAACTGAACGATGGGGATGGAGACCCGATTAAACATATTATAAGTGGAGTTCCAGCAAACTTTCGTCTTCAAACCCCAAGGAGACTGCTTTGAGAGTTTAATGGAAAACATAAGACGAAAGGCTGAAAAAAATTACATTAAAAAACTTAAGATTCTGGTTTCGTCTCTCCTCTTCTGTCCGACATGGCCCCAGAGGATTAGGGAAGAAAAAGATGAGTCCATCATAGAAATAAAAATGAATTTCAGACTTAGTGTCCAGAATCAGAATGAGATGAAAGGCTAAGAGGGTTCTGTTCTGCGTTTTGGACCATATTATAAGAACATAGAGACAAGCTGAGAATTATTATAGTTCGTCTAGCATGGGCTTTGACATTCGAGGTTATTGTTGAGTCGTTGTACCTCCTTTATACATAAAATCTTTGAACTTTCAACATCAGGTTTTTTCTTTAAGCCTTTTTGTTGTACTCGACAAATGACTAACAAGCAGTCGAGTTCATTCATTCACTTGGATAAATTGCTTCTGCTGCATGCATGTTGGGAGCTTGCCAAGCCAAACAAGCTCCATAATGGCCATAGTAAACTCTGAAACCCAAGCAAATACTTCCAAATAAAACGGCACACAGACTCAAATAGTCAGTTAAAACATAATACAGTAAGTCCTATACTATTGCGAACCCATCAACCTTTTCCGGCCTGTGGATGTCATCATTCCAACAGTTTCGTTCGACGGATTTTACAGATATGTATGCACACCACATAGATATTTGGAACAGGAAACGCATAACTCAAAAATGGGTGCCTTAAGCCGAGGTCCTACAGTAGAAGCATTTGCTTGATGCATTTGGCAGAGACAGATGAGCTTCTCAAAGAAATCCAGATTCCATAGTCAAAACTAGGTCACACATGATTACATTTGACATAAAATACAAAGTTGGAAATGCCAAATTGAACTACGATTCTGGATTGGGATAAAGCTCAGGGCGAGCATAATGAGTAGTTGGAGTTGTGTGGCTAGAATAATTCAATACAAAAGTATTTACTGACCAGTCCATTCTTTCCTGCCAATTTAAGTCCATCCTTTCCAATGAGAGATTGCATCTTGTTCACTGTTGTGTGGTAAAAGCCCAGGCTTTTGTGATAGCCGTTGAAACCCGCTTGCCATACTTGGATTTGAAGACACCTATCCTTATCACCGTTGGATAAGCTTCGCATAGAAATCTTGGCAGATCGCCAAATTGGGCTTTCTCCAGTTGCTGCCTCACTGCGGTAGACAACTGTATAGTTTCCTGATTCATTTATTTTGGACAATACGTAGAATAACTTTTGAGGGAATATGCAGCAGCGTGTACTCCCCATACGATTCCCTTGCAATTTTAACGTGACCTGTAAAGGTATAATATCATAAATGAGTTCCTTTGGGAAAACTACCGCCGAACCTCTGTACTGTACTCACTCAGGATGGAGTCAGAGAAACCCTTGGAGAATGACATAACTTCTACGGTACAGTTAGCAATTTGGTATGAGTAAATGGATGACGAATATAGGTACCCGCACCCACTCTGAGTACATACGAAATATACGACCTGCTGATTTAGTTTCTGTCCCTGCTCAGAACGATGCACACGATTTTCTAAGGTATGGTCTATGAAAGTTTCCTGGAGAAAGTAAGTACCACACGAGTTCTTTAACTACGGGAGGGAGTCGAGTTGTATTAGTAAGACAAGAGGAGAATCATCTAATTTCTCCAGGATAGGATGGCCATTCAGTTCTTGATTAAATCAAGTCGGCTCGATGAGAATGGAGAATGTTTGATAGTGGCAAATAAGGTAATAAAAATTTCCATGACCTCATTCAGAGACTTATCTTTCAGTCACTCTACGCATATTGGTTTTGAGCAAATTTAAGTATGATAAAAAATTTATGGACTAAGATATCCAGTTTTCGCTTGAAAAAATCCCACTTTTCTGACACCCTCTGATTGACACTTGCAAGGCTACAAGTAAAGTTCGACTAAAATATTGGATAGTACGAGTATTGACTTTATTTCGAGAGGAGACGTAAAGTATAACAATTTGTCGCTCCTCATTCCTCTTCCTTCCGGCCTAAGCTCTAGAAGAAAGGAGAAATACAAAATGATTGTCACCGGAAACTCGTACCGTCTACTATCTACAGAAATAAACTCTCAAGATTTATTTCAAAAAGTTATGGAGCTCATCTCGTCTCCTACAGATGAGCATCTATCCATAAGACATGGCCTATATATCTATTTTCAAAGGAATCTCAATTAACGTAGGCCTTGGAGCCCTGGGGCTTTCTTTAGTTTTCGAGCTAGAAATGTTTCAATTCATTAGACGAAGCCGTAACAGTGAAGCCTTTACTATTGACTCATGTTCCAAACTTGATAATGGCATTAAAGAAATTTTCACAAAATAATATGTACTCGCTGGAAGAGGATTTTCTCAAGCCGAGAATCGGAGTTATATTTAACTGTCAGTTAAACTTTTGAAAATTAGATTTTCCACCAAATTTCTTGTGAAAAGTTTCCTTCAGAATGAGGACACCTATCCGGCAATTTGGTTTACTTTTTCCCATCTAGACGGCTCTAAGGATATAATGTGATTTCCAAACTTTCATATAACTTTCATTATCCACTCCTTTACAGAACAACTCAAGTTGAAATCATTGATTCGAATGAAATTCTTGCAGAAGGATATTGGAGCTGTTTAAGACGAGTTGAATGTCAGCTGAAGTATTACGCTTGATAAATTCTTGCTCTCTAATTGTGTGGATTCGAGGCAATTTGAACTGTCGATGAGTTTCTCTAGATCAAAGAAATGCTGGATCTATCCCTACGTGACTACATCAGGAAATTCTACGCCACTGTTGGATTCCCGTGTGAGTAAAAGCTTTTTCTACAGGGAAAGCTGGGAAAGGGATATTCAGTTGGATTATAAGAGGGGATACAGAAAAAACAAGCTAACCCAGGCTAAGTCTTCTTTATGCTGTAATAAAACCTCTCTGTGTTGATTTACTTAGAGACCTTACCTTTCTTATGTTATGATGTATAAGGAAGAATATAAAATATTGCGTGGAGGATTTTGGGAATTACAGAGACTGACGAAAAGCCAAATCTGAGACAGAAGACGAAACATTACTTATGTTGGCAGCCCGTACTTGGGCTAAGGTTCGTGAGGTATCCTTATCTGTCTGTCTGTGTGCCAGACACAAAATCTCCAATCAAATAAAGTATAAACGATGAGCAACGAAGATGAAATTAGACGTAGGATTATAGTTGTAGCCTGACCTTCCTACACAGGCTTATGATTTATGTTAACAGAATTATTTAATCCCAGTTGCCACATGCCTTCTAACAAGTATGGCGTATGTGAAATTAAGGGATCAAGTGACTTTGGCTTAAGTACATGCATAAGAAAGTAAAAAAAAAAACATTCAACGCTTGATCGATCCAATTTGTTTCAAAATTTCTAAGTTCAGGCAATTCAATAAAACTGACCACGAAATTTCAAGGTGACGTCTTTTTTAAAGGAACCTGTAACTTGTAACAAATCGATTTGTAGATTGTCAATTTTACTGCATGTATAACAACGCCAAAGTTGTCTGATCTCTGAGAGTCTTTTTATGGAACAGTTTTCAAATTTTGTGATTCATGATTTATTTACCCCAATATTTGATGAAGTCGTTCAGCCAAGAATAAAGTAGAAAATGTAGAAGCTAACTTAATTCACACACCTAGTAAACACCCCTTTGGCAGAGAAGGAATTGAGACGTGTTGAAAAGGAAATTTTCTACATACCTCTTCTTTATATTGAACCAACTCCTCGGCTAGAAGAATGATGGTCCCTTTTGACTGTTTAGCTTGTTTGGGCAAAATAGGGTAATATTTACTCTTGTTCTGGAGCAATTGAAAGGACATCCCGTTGTGACCTGCTGCTACTATTTGTGCTAAGTTCGTTTCAGAATATCCTAGGAAGTCATGGTCCTCCAAATTTCCACTGGGAGAATCTGCCCATGCAACATAATATTGTTAGCATGCATACGTGGACATGTGGAGATTGATAAAATAAGTTTGAGTTCAATTATTATTCAAGGAATTTAACTCATTTAATAAGACGATAAATATGACCAATAAACGTACCTATATCATATACTTCAAATCTAAGAGTCTGCTCCTCTTCAAATCGGTAGTCCATTACAATCTAGAAATTTGAAAGAGAAAGTTGTGAAACTTATCTAAGCGAAATACATTTGAGATAAATATTTCAACCACATAGACACAATGCAATGATAGCTTGGATCAAAAGAAAGATTTACTATTGCAGCATATTAGGCTTTGAGAAGTGGCTACTATATGTACTTATACAGCTTTACCAATAACACATTTGTACACATCTAAAAAGGCAGGAGCTATTTTGACTGTAATAAATGGAACCCGTTGGGACTTGATAAGGATCGACTTGAAGTTTAATGAAGTCAGGCACACAAAGCTGCTAGCATTGGCATGCTACACATGTAAACACCGGTAATTCAATTTTGACATTGGTAAAGTTGTAACTCACTTTAGTCACGAAATCTGGATTGAGACAGTCCCATATTATTTCAGTCCTTAGAAGCTCTACCCAATGTGCGGTTCCAAGAGGATGATGATACACAACGCACATTGGATCTGAGCGTGAGAAAACGTCTAGGTCCAGCAGATTCCTGGAGGCATAATCATGAAATATGACATCAATTTTAGGTCTCAGTCCTTATATTATCACGCAATCAGTAATTTACAGTAATAAATGATGCATACATAATCTGACTACTAATGCTTCAACTTCCTAGTTTCCATTTATCAAAGGTCCGACCACAAGAACCAATGTTTGGAGCATGGCTAGAAACAATGGATTTCTCGAAATGTAAAACTTTCCCTGTCACAAATGGTGGTATTCTCTCGTATGGATCACACATAAATATATTCAGCACTATGGGACAAGAGGATCTCAGGATATATTTGCATCCACTCGGGGATTCTTTTGTGTGTACGCAACCAAGGGGTTATTGCACCTACTGTTGTAAATAATGAAATACCAAATACTACGCTCAAAGAGTAAAAATTACTTCTTTAGGCTTCAACTTGCCATTGTTTTATGTAAGTGTTTGCCATTATCTTGTGGAAACTTGGTAGTTTCAAATTTCGTTCAGTTGCGGTTAATGGCAAGTCAAATACGTTATCATCAATTTTTAACAAGTTTCGCCACCAAGAGCTCTTCCCATTCATTCTTACCAAGAAGATTGAGTAACTTCAAGTCTTTGATGATGCTCAAGAAATTACACTCCCTCTCAGTCTGGATTCCATATAATGTAGAGTTAATGGAATGATAAACATGAAAACTTTAATGGATCCTTGCAATTTGACATTTGTTAACAGAGCAGTCGTTTTTAATTGTTAGTTCATCTGTTGCCCGTGGCCATACCATAAGAGAGTTACAAAAAAATATTAATTCCAGCAGGATTCGCATTTCTCGGTAGTAAACGCTCTCGTAGGGGCGTAGCAGTGAAGAATTAATTTAAAGTTTTATTCAAGCAGGTCATATTTTATTTAATTAAAATCTCTATCCCTTGCAATGTACTGAAGGGTTTCTTCCGGGGTTTCATAATAAAAGTCTTCCTGCTCAGCTGAAATTGCGAAATCATGTTCTACAACGAGTAATATTCGTAGTATGTGTTTAAATGAACTGCTGAATTTCTGAACTGACCTAAATAAAATATTACTATTTTATAACTTCTAAAGAGTGTATCACAAAAAGGCCAGAGGTCGAATTCTTTTTGGTTTGGAAACATAGAGATTTTTGACGAAGGAAATCTAATTATCAAATATCTCATACCATCATCATCTTCATCTTCAATCTGATTTCATATTTTGTTGATCCCTTGAGATAAAATCCTCTCCTCAACTATCTCGTCATTTTGGCGAGCTTGATATTCTGCGTAAAAATTGTTCACTCTTCGCTTTTATTCGTAAATAGGAAATCTAAAGGCGAAAACACGTCTCGATCCGCTAGCAATGTTTAACATTGACTGATTGACACAATGAATTACTCCCTTATAGCCAATCAATTTAAAACAGTATGGGGGGATGGTGATGATGGTGGACTCTCTGAAATTTAATTAGGATTAATCATAACAAGCTTCGAGTCCCATAATCAGTCATGCATTTGTCTAATAGTATTCGTGCGAGGAAAAGTATTCTTGCTTTTACCAAAGTCACAGTCCCATCACCAGCCTGCATATGCCAGCCATATCATGCAGAAAATTCAGGGGATAAATCATGCACGCTATCGATACGATATTTTTCAACCCAAACCAACAGCGTTTTTTCTGTTTATTTATTATTGTAACCAAGTCGTAAAAAGTAGGTTATGTGTGGGGATCCCAAGATCTAAAAGGAATTGCCACCCACTCCAAGTTTTTTTTATAGACTTTTTGTCTCCACCACATTTTCTGTATTGATTTCTCCCTCTTTTCACAATTCTCAAGATATCAAGAAAGCCCAAATTAAGGGTATCAGGTGGGCCAAGCGAAACAAGCCATGTGGTGAGTGTCTATAAGTAGGAAACTCTGTACCAGAATTGGCATCTTCCTTCGGGAGCTATACCAGATCGAGAAAAATCCACTCTGCCACATCCAATATATCTGTTAATCTATCATTAATGTGCAGAAAGTTCCTCCTTAAAAGTATATAAAGTCCCTGGTGCCTGACCCTATGTCTACACATAAGACGAAATTTTACCTGCAAGAGATGGATATTTCTACCGTGCTCGTCGGCTCCACAGATGTTCCCGGGGTGAATTGACTTGTCATTTTGAAAACTTGTTATCTCTTATTTATTACTCTGTAGATTATATCCTGTAGTGTCAAGGCATCAAAAAAAGGATGAGAATTCCCCTTCCTGTTGCATCTGTAGTGAGAAGGGGGAGGAGAAGTTAAAATGCTTACAAAAACTTTGGACTTGATCTAGAGACACTTGGAACAAACGGAGAAACTCGTTTAGACATTAGAGGAGATACGCTTGTTAATGGGTTTTCACAGGAAAACATCACCACCGGGTATGATAAAGTGAGGTGAATTGAGGCTCCTTACAGGTAGAGGCGTAAGACGGACTTTGGTGAGTACATGGCTAGTAATAAGGAGACGGTGGTGGTGATGGTGATGATGATAATAGTTTGTCGGTATAACTTGAGAGAGAAAGGCTGAGAGAAAACTTTCTCCTTTCGGTACTTGTGAAAGGATGAGGGCGACTGAGTCAAAGAATATAGAAATGAGCGTTTTCTGGGTTCTCTTTGAGTGGTTCTCTGTATCCACCAAAAACTCCCACATGGGTAGACATATATGGGATTCAGAGATTCGGTCGGGATTCCTTCTGAGCGAACTCACTTGCCCAGTCACAAATGATCTTATGGTAGAGTCGGAGAGAAAGAAGAATGTACATACAGATGCTCGAGTCTCTCTCCTCTTCCAGTTCACAGGTCTTATTATACATGCTTTCTCACTCCTACTAGTATCGATTCTTCCTTTCCAAAGCTAAAAGCTTCCTTAGTTCCCATACGACTTGTCTGCCAGGACCACCACTTAGTCTGTGTACCAGGAGACGGCATCTACCCTTTCTTGAACTAAGACGAATATCTGAGTAGGAAAGTAGCCCAAAGCTGGGGTTTAACATTAATTACCAATGTTGAGAAGTTGAGAAAGGCAACTTTCTTCCAGTTCTTATGTTTTAATATAGTTTTCGAGTAGTATTTTCAAATAGACTACCTTGGGGAAACTGTTCAATTTAACTGGATTGTTTACCCCTTAAGTGGGTTGTCACTAGATCAACTTGTGATCGCAAGCACACTTCTATTCAAAGTTTTCAACTGACGAATGGGCCTGTAATTGGAGCTGGCTTCATAAACCTCATTCTTCCGTGTCTGTTAATACACTTGCCTTGTGATGAATGGAATATGTGCCTTTGAAAAATCGGCCTTTCATATGAACTAACAAAATTTGAAAAGATTTACAACTTCATCTTCTATGGATAGAATATATATTAACGAATTGCATACATCCCACTCTCCTCAAGATCTGAAGGCTTTCTGCTTCTTGGACATATTTATTAAGAAATCGAAGCAATAAATTGCACACAACTTGAGATCCCTTTTATGCATACAACAAGTGTAACATCCATCCATATTAAAAAGCAAAAATCACGATAATTACTGAACGGATTCTCTATCTTGATCACTGTTTCTAGCAATTATTTGTAATTTGCTGATAATCGGTCTAACAGCTACTAGTCCCTTCTTGACGGAAGACATCGATGTCCTGCTGGGTTAATATTATAGGTAAACGATTTTGAACTGACCATCCTTAAATACTTTCAAAATCAAGTTTACAACAAACGGGTCCGTCTGAAATTAACCAGTTCGCAGTAGCTCAGTAGTTGAACTTCTTTCTCGTCTCCTCAAAATTTTTAGAAAATCACAATTCTGGGCTCGTTTGTGTAAGGCTGATTAATTTTGATATTACATTTTTGACGAAACTAAGAATAAATCTGCTTTTAGCGGGTACTGAGAGAAATGAACGTGCCTTTTCTTAGAATCGGCTTACCGAGTCGAGTAAAATCCTTGAATGTAGCCCATTCCGACTTAACAATACAGGAATATCGGGGATACAAATATAATATTCCTTAATTAGCGAGTCTAGACTATAGCATATCTAAACAGTGATAGCTAGAAATTGTTCGAGTACTAAAAATACCTTTCACATTCGAAAAGACACGCAGTTAACACAGGTAGGTTGATAATGTTATTACATTTACTCATTTTGCTTTAGCGAACCTTTGAGCCTTTCAGTGTGAAGATTTATTTATATGAAAGAATAAATAAATTCCCTCTATGTTTATCTCTTAGAAGGGATTTGAATATATAGCATTTCCTTCATGGTAAATTTGTAACGAAACTAAATTATAATAAATACTACATGATAGCAAGATTCCACTACATCAACTCCTTTCATGAATAAATATCGTTTCAGAGAACCCGGTAAAATATTAACCTTTACATGTACACGGAAATATGCCAATGGTGAAGTTGCTTTATTAATTTAGGATTAACTTGCCAAACCAAGTCCGTGATCTTCAAAGGATCTAGATTTAGCTAGTATAAACATAATTTCCAGTCCAAAGAGCAAGGGAGAAAATTTTATGCTCCGCTTACCTTAATTATATATATATTATTATACGACTATCTCAATTTTATCTGAAAATTCATGATTAAACTTGTAGAACGTGAAAATAACAACTGAATTATGGTTTGAATCAAAATGATGGAAAAAAATTGAATAAAACCAATGAGCGAACTATTGCTCAGTATGAAGTGATAGCAAATGATTGAGAAACTATGATTACATGAAGGAAAGAAAAACAATTGATAAATCATGTTATTTGTTTATATTGCCTTGCTTTTGGGATCCTCTTTGGATCTTCCACATGAGAAAACACTGGAAATACTGGAATAATATTCTTATGGATTTTTTTTACCAAACCAAAACATCCCTAGACTTCCCGTTGTCCGAAGCCTTGAAGAGCTTCTCTAGGAAACTTGATTTCGGATTTCTAGGACGGCGGGGGGAAACCAGAAGGTTCGGACTATTTATAAAGAAATGCTCGCATCTATACATCTATAATTTCAAAGGAACAGATTCTTAGAAAAAACCATGAATCGTTATAACCCACATGTTCACATTCAGGGAAAGAAAATACCTTAAATGGTGGAGTTGGAAAAAGTCTGCTATCAGAACATCCTCGTCCAAGTAGATTCTTAGGTATCCTTTGAAATGGTAAAAATGCTACAGCCTTGGAAAGGTTTGAAACTTCCAAGCCCTGAGGGAGGTGTTCCTAGACATGTACGTTATATACTGTGTGGCATATGTAGAAGGACCAATTGAAAGCAAATTACGTAATACCCATTCTATACATATATACATACGAGTGTTGATTAACATTCCAACTACCTACTTACGTTTCCACACCATCATAATCTCCCAGATTCTAATGCGGTCGAGGCCCGCAACTTCGGCACTGGGTTGAACTTACTTGGGATTCATTAATTTGTCACGTTGAGTTACGGCAACAAATAAATTTACGTTAGGATGAAACAGACCAAACGGAATTGATTAGCTGAGCACCCGGTTACCTTTCACAGTCCACCACATCCATAATTTATGCAAATTGGCTGAGGAAAGCAATGAAATACCTACACGAACTAGCGTGCATTATATGGACCATTGCATTGCATTCGAGCAAGTTCATTTGTTTTTAAACAGCCCGAATACATAGATCCTCAGTTTTTAGAATCTGCAAAGGAAGCTAATCTCAGTTTTTAGAATCTGCAAAGGAAGCTAATCTCCGATTTTTAGGGAGTAACTAAATTACAAGTATGCCCGAACTGTTGGTTTTACAAACTCCTCGTCAAGTATTAGTCCAAGCATAAATTCAAAGGCATCATGTGGGTAAATGAGCTCTATTTTTTGCTGTTTCTACCTGGCTTTGGAATATCATGCAGGATAGTGGGAAGGGGGGATATTGGTAGCGCATTTATTCCACTTTAGGGCACTTCATCGTCCCTGCTGACACTTGACTAAGGTCAACCATCATTCTCCGGCGGCTCATTTCATCAATCACCCCTTTTAATTTTTCCCAAGAGGAAAACGACAAATAGAGAGGAAGTGGAAGTGGAATTAGCCTTTGTTTCTAGATGAAACTACCTTCTAGTCTCTGTTTATAGTAACCAGGAAGGAATTACTAGAAAAGAGGTTAGTCAACAGAATGAAAGGCAGAATGTCTTGGCAGACAAAATGAAATAAAAGTTACCAAGGAAAGTCTATTACATTATGTTCAGACGGTGGTGTGTAGATAGAAACTGGAAAGGCGAGTTGTTTCAATGGGATCTGTCTACTTGAGGAAAATCTGGAGACAGAATATTATTAGAAAAGGGTGATTGGTATTACGGGAGAGAAAAAGTCTTCCGTCTCCAGTCTAATCTTTCACCAAAGTACATAACATGTGACAGGATAATGAAATCTGGGGATAATTGATAGGTGGCCTTTACTTTCATGGAGACTTGTAAACTTGTGTAAGTAATCCACATCCTCCTTTCTTTAAGAAAATGTTGGTATTATTGGTTTCTGACTTCTGTGTGTCAGGTCATGAACTTCCCTGCTGCTTTACGGCCGAGGCTGGAGAGCTTGGCAAATCAGAAAGAAAAGTTAGTGCCCATATAAATGAGTACAACCGAGTACACCTAGTTCGGAAGCATTAATTAAATAAAGCTAACTTACCAGCGGGGATTATATGCATTTGTCAGTGTCAAAGTACTCATCATATATGGCTGATTCCTGAAAGTTTCTTAAAATTATTTAATTAGAGGAATGGACTGACCTCCCTTGACGGCCTTGACGCTATTAGAGTTGATATGCGGGTGGCTTATATTCTCAGAAGCTGAGAGCTCAAGTCAACTTTTTTCAGTTTTTAGTTCCAGGAAAATCTACAGCCTATAATGAATTAATGGGTGGAAACTTGCATCAAAGAACTTTAATTTTAAGTTTAAGAAGTTGAAGCTTGGTGAGCCAAAAAGTTGCACCACAAATAAAATTTTCCTTAATTTTAACATTAATTTAGGTTTTGTCGGTTTTTTTGTGTACTGTGTTTACAACAAAATATGTACATCTAAAAACAACAAAATATGTACATCTAAAACGCTTCGTGCATAAACATCTTTGCGGATTTGGTCTACTAAATCATTAGGTTACTACAGGTTTTACCTTTTATAAATTACACATAAACTATAATTTATAAAGCTACATAATATTGTATTATACCCTTCCAAGATAACTACTCTATAAATACATTGTACCATGTAAAGATCGCCCTTCAAGCAAAGCAACTTACAGGTTCCTTTTGCAACTTACTCCAATAGCTGGTCCATATTTGCGGTTATTCTAGCCCTGAAATGTACTTTTCATAAATCACTCGTCACAAGTTTCCTTGAGCTCTGCCTAAGTAATTTCTTTGTATCTAATATGATTAACAAGTAGCAGAGTGAGGGCATTTAACTCAACCCTTTGAGCATTTGGAATTAGTAAGCGTAGAAAAGGGATTTTCCTTTGTTTTGTAGGGATGCCTATTGTAGATTGTAAAAGGAGCTGACCTACTTCAATATAAGTAGTAGTTTACTATATTATAACATCCTGGATATTGCCTTACAATAGCTAGGAGTAGTTCTCAATTTAGAAAAGGCCTTAAAGTGTATCCGGGTCCAATTCCTTAAAATCGAAGGATAGAAGTTCCGAGAACGTCATTTCTCATCCTTCTATATTGACATAATCGCTGAAAATTTAGTCGTGCGACATTATAAAATTCATTATGGGTATTAAATACGAGTTAAGTTATTCTACACTGGTCCTGCTATGTTTTGTGCTGCAATTATTAGTGGAACTTCCAGGGACTCATGGATTACCACCTGGATCGATGGAACGTAAGTAGCTGGGAAACAGCATTAATAGAAGAGTGTGCCATGAGGATAATGGAATAATAGGATTACTAATTAACGAATTTGATTTCTCATCCTCTACAGATGTTCGAATGCTTAGGAGGACATTAGGAAGCAATTGTCAAGATTATCCTACAGATCCGTGCAGAGTTAGCGGAAGCCTGTGCTGTTATTGGAAAACTACCTGCTCCGACATGGTCAACCCTTGTGTGTCCAATCCAATGAGTTTTTGTTGCGTTCATGCTTAGATAAATAATACTGTCAGATTCGATAATTAATTCGGAAGCTTTAATTATTCTGTTAAAACATTTTAGTGTTGCTACATACATTACAATGTTCTGGTATAGTCTCCTGTATATATATGTAATACTTTAACCTTAAATGATAAAATGAGATGTAATATATTATAATGGGCTTTAGTAATGTAGGTAGAACGTCGTGATTTTGGTGCGTCGGGTTCTGGGTAATAAACAATCAGATTCTATCTTATTAACGGGAAGATGATTTGTTTTAAATATCCTTGGAAATAGACTTGCCTGAACTAAAGGCTTCTATTTTCAAACTGGTATTCATCCATCGATAAGAGGATAGCAAGTTAATATCCTGTAGACTCCCTCTTTCGACGATTAGGATGCTTGACATCATTGGGGAAATGCTTTCATCACGACTCCAAAAGGCCTTTCCCAGACGAGATCATCCCAATTTCCGTTTGAAGTAATAAATATGCAAATCCTTCTCGGGCAGTTCAATTTCTAGGGGTTTCCAAATTTTCACCGTGTAAAATTGAGTGGATTGGGTTCGGACTTGGTTACAATAGTAAAGTTTTTAGATCATCGTTGGAAAAATTGAATAAAATGGATATGATCACAACTTGTATGTCAGTTTAAGAAAATATGAATAAACTCAAAATTGTTTTTCCTGCTTCAATAACCAAAGACTTGGTTTTTCATTTACTCGAGCGGTGTTTGTTTATTTTTACAATTCATATTTTATTCGATTGGAAAATTTATTGATGTCTTTCTGTTCGGTTGGATTTTGGTATGTTCTAAAAATTATTGGAAAACAAGTGCTCAGTAAAGATATCCAATGCAAAGAAGTGAGATTTGTTATGACATACTAACTAACTATTCAGAAGTTTATGATTGTTACTTTTATTGACTAATACCTTTCTATTTTGATCACCAAAACCGGATGAGCCATTAATAAATACCTGCCATTCATACATAAAATTCTACATCGCTATCTGAGCTTTATAAAGATGCTATGGACCCGTGGCTCGGAGAGCCTTTATTTACAACTGTAATGACCCACAGTAACTACACCATTATATATACTATACACACAACTATATATACTATATACTAAACACAGACTATACAGGTAACACCACTTACATTAGTGGCCCTAAAACTTACTTGTGTCTGCCCCATCAATCAAATCCGCTCGGCTCTTTTCAGACACATAACGGACAGCCGACAGGCCTAAATTATAATTATTTTCACACCATACGCATATGCTTAGTCGTTCGACATAATCTGTAATCAATCACCACTGTCACCACATTTCAAACCATTCACAGACTGTCGAATTTCAATTCCAGTATTGATAACTAAAATTAATAAAACGTAATAGACAATTGAACACGTTGTTTTGTAATTAATTTATTTAAATATTTGTACATTGTAAATACAACAGTTTTAAATGAAATTTTAGACATTCTTGTCTCCTTCATCTATCTGACGTATACGTCCAGGCTCAGACACTGTCAGAAACTAATCAGAATGATCAATGAAAAATGACGAGAATAAGGTGAAGCAGACAGCCTTTTTCAGGCTTTCGCCGATGAATGAAAAAAAATGTACGAGACGTGTAGAACAAAGAGAGAGTCGAATTCTTTCTGAATCATTCGCTTGAAATGTGATTGGAATGAACCTTGATCCCAATTTCGTCTTTCATGTGTGGATTCATCTTCTATTGCTACACAGATCGGAACCGAAAATCTCACCATTTCTCTTTCCCCCGTGGGAAACAGTCTTTTGGGCTTTGATCTACAATCCCAACCTGAACGGTGAACGTAACCTTCTGAATTGAGACAGAATGTACTGAAGAGTGACTACAGAGTCCCATGGCCCTATGAAGCTGTATTGAACTAAAGTAGTTTAATTATTTATTTGTTTGGGTGGGAAAAAATCAAGGAATAGTCATGGACCGTCAACGCTTAAAAAAGGGCCCACAGTCCTCTGGTATAAATCCAACCCCCTTGGGTATGTACGAAGAAGGGTGATTTTGAAGCAAAAGAGTTAGCCCAGGAATATGAAAATGTGTGTATTTACTGAGCAACTTATTACAATCCAACCGAGAGACCTGGGGGATTGTAGATGGAGAGTATGTAATTAAATACAAAAGGTATCATTACTGAAATGAAGATCTCCTGGAAAGGAAGACTCGCCCTAGGAGGGAAAACGATCCTTCAGGCAGTGGGAAAGTCTTTATAAAATTTCAAGGAGAAAAGAGAGGAAATGGGCAAGAAGGGAAGAGGCTGGAATTGAGTCCTGGAGAACATCAAAGCTACATCTCTAACCAACCAACCTAAAATATTTCTTTCATCTCTAATGATGGTTTGGAGCGCTGGAATTTTCAGGTGTCAATTTGGATTATCCATTTCTTTTAATGTAATTAATGTATTTCAGTTGGAATTAGATCGGGCTATGCGGTTTATCCGCCTCAGCTGCCAGTTTCAATCGTTTAGTATGTAGCTCGGGCTTAGTGCTTACAAGCATGAAGTAGTAATTCGGAACTTCGGAACTTTCTTGGAAACACGAGTTAGAAATTCTTGGATGTTTTCTTCTATACGATGTTTCAGCAACACACGCAAGTCAAGCTGTATAAATGCCTCCAATTACTGATGGCAAACCGAGTTTAAAAATTCAGCAAGTTGAGAGCCTGTGTGTATAATATTTTCCAGCTACTGTTGATACAGCTGGAGCCGATGGTTGAGATACGTAAAAATGTTACCAATTTCTTAACTAAGTCTTAACTTAAGTGCTATTAGCGCAAAACTAGTTTACAGATTCACTAGGTATTATTTCGTTTAAGTGTTTCCTATTTACGGCCAAAATAAATCGCATTTTTATCATCAAATTCTTACAGAGTCATCACAATAATCAAGTTATACGAAGCAGATGCAAAGTATATGGATTAATTTATAAGAATGTTTTACCAAGTCAAGCTAGAAAGTTGGAATTTGGTAGGCAATTCCGATCGATCCTTTTTTTATTGAATAACATTTGGAGACAAGTCAGTTAGGAGGTAGGCGTGACCATGTCAATCATCATTTGTTTTCTTTAGAAAAGATATAAAAAACCACTCTTTGTGCACAACACTTAGCGTATGTTTACATGCACCTATTTTTTGTTCATCAAGTTTTGACTCACAATAGCCATTTGTGTTCAATATCCTAAGCACATGCCACAGCCTTACGGAGCCTCCACTTGTTGCCAAGAATAATAAATCATTTTAATCGATTTCTAATTTAAGCCCACTTTCCCCACTCTCAAGTTTTCTCCAGTGAGCAATTTTCTCTAATAAGTTCCCTCTCTCTAACAGGACGATGCATTCTATAACCTATGCTTAATCCGTCTATTAAAGTGTTCTTTCCACCTGAAGGCTACACCCATTTCCAAATTCCATTTGTGGAAGGACTTGTAATTAATTGGCCTAGCATTTTGTTTTATGTTCCATAAACGAGTTACTGCTCCCTTTTTAGAGCCTATAAGTAGTGGACTGAGAGTATTATAGAAAAAAACTAGAAAACAGACTCGTCACTGTATAGCCGTAGGAAACAAGTAGTAGGGTGGTGGATTATAAAAAGCTCTGTTTGAATATTCCCCACTCTCGTGCATCTCTTTTAACGATTGTATTCACTTTTCCGTATGTGTCCTCTCTCTGCAGATGACATTTGCATGAGTATTGAAAGGGGCAAAGGTACATGTGACTTCAGTCACAGACGTTCCATTAGATTCTCCCTTCTCCGTTTACATTTGACGACATGGCTGGGCCTTTTGTATTTTCATACGGATTTGATGACTTTCTATGTTTACAGGTTTGTCTACCTGATGCAGAAATGAATTCTCTTATCAACCATTCAGGAGAGCTCGAGTTTACAATCATTTTCGTTCTTTAGCTTACGTACGGTACCAGCAGGCTTGGTGGGATTTACAGGAAATAGGATTCCGACATCGAATAGACAGTTGGAAATTTCATGACTTGAGAATTATTAATCGATACATGTGTGCTGCGAAATGTGTAACTGTGCATAGGTAGCTTTGTTGGAGACATGCTGAGTTTCCATATAATTTGAACTAACTAAAATGGAAAAGAATCAGGAGGAAGTGTGAGGATTTTGTGTTAAAAAAACTTCCCTGTACAACTTCATTTAGCCCGACTCCTTTGCACTTACTTAAACTATGATTCATAAATGTATACCAAATTTCGTAAATTACATGCAATTTCATATTTCCCCTTAGGGGTGACCACCACGGGTCACTAAAGCAACCAATTTCTCGAATATTATAAATTATCGCTAGTTCGGTCCAACAAAACAACAGTACAAAATGTCAACGATTTATATGCATTTCCATGTATACCCCATAGGGGTAGCCCCCACGGGTCAACCTGCCAACCGATATAGCTCATCTTCGAACTCATTCAAGCAATTGGGCCACAAACCATGTGTGCAAAATTTCAAGTCAATCGGACTAGTTTGAAGAGAGTTATCGTGGTGACAGACAGACCGACGGACATTGACATGATCCTATAAGCCCTTGGAGTCGGGCTAAAAAGTGACAACCTCATATTACCGATAATTAAACCTTGGCTAAGTTGGAGAAGTTTTGCAATCAGTTTCTTAAAAGCTTGTTTATTATTATTATTTATGTATCAGTTCGGTTGATCGTGCAGCAGGGAGGATGTTACATAGAATGAAGCTATTGATTACAATATACATACTGGCTTATTATTATAATACTTGTGCAACAACAACACACACACACATATATCTATATTGGCTTGACAATATATTTGTTATCATGATGGCAATATTTATATTTTATACGATTTATAGAATAGTTCTTGAGTAATCATTACAGGTGCTCATGCACTCCTGTAGAGGATATTTGAATAATTTATGCTAAATCATCCGATTTTGATAAGCTCGGGTTTGCGAAAAACTTGACGGCTGTTGCAAACTTTCTGAATACCTTGTGCCTTGTTATTCTATACTTTGTTGTGCGTCGTAATTAGCAGTTGGTTGGGGAATCAGAAACTTTCTAGTCACTATCGAAATAAGTACTATGTGCGAAACGGGTTGAGTTTCTCGAATCTGCCAATTTCTATATAGCTCCCACACATTCTTGTTATAATTAATTGAAGGAATCCTTTGGGTGGGATCAAGTAACTATTGCTAGTTTTATGTATTTACTATCCAGCCTTTTACTTCGAAATCATCGCTTTAGACATTGTCAAGAGAAACTATTTAAGATCAAATTTCAAATACGAGGGCCTTTACTTGACATCATAGAAGCTGTTGACTTCATGTGACGTATGGAAACATCTATTCTGTGTGTTTATTGGAACTTATGGGGTCATTTGAACTCAATTGAATCAAGAAATGTGAAACTAGCTTTACATTAGAAGTCGGATTTACTTGATGAGATCTGGTAGATTATTCACCGCCTATTTATTTCTCAACATCAATGGAACTAGCTTTCTACATATCTAGTAGACTAGTAGTCTTTCCTTTCATAACGTTTCCAAATTCTTACATACAAGGTCGAATTGAGACAATTTAACTATATGAAAACTGCATCTGAATCATCGATTGAAAATGTTGAAAATATTGTAAATACTAACTCAAAAATATTCTCAGTTTAACTGAAAGAAAGACAAACCCAAAATTTTGAATTATAAACTATTTTAACAATGACAAATTTTAGATTTTTATCAATTCTATTTATTTTTAGCATTTAAGATAACCGGGCCAGCCGGCTATATTGTGCTCCAGAAAATCCCACTCCACATCTCAACATAAGTGTGAAAATGTGATGTGGGTTGGGGGGGGGATGGATTCACATTCAACAGACAAATTGCTTAAAAAATAACGTATATAATAAATTTTGACAAGTCCATTTTCTAAATATTATATCCTCAGCTTCAGCTTTATCATGCATAATTGTGTACTCCTGTCTGTCTCATACATCATACTCAAGACTTTAATTTCACTACATTTAGATTATTTTTTATTTACAGCTCTTCTTTATATATTAGATCACAGAAAGTTCCGTTTGATAAATATTGCTTTTCATTTTGAAGGATTATAATATTAGTATCGCCTCAAGTCCTTTACAATAGACAAGGAACTCCTAAGTCTACAGTGGCATTGTGAGTAAAGTAAAAACTACGTTCACATTCGTTGATTCTATAAATATTTGGATGTACTCCACGTGAATCCCCCAAGATCTGCCTTTATCTAATTTGATGATTGTCAAATGGATGAGGAAATTTCTAAAGAATATACTCAATTCTTTTACTAAATCCGGGGAACGATAGCTTATTAGCAATTTAGGAAACACTTACAATTAGTTTAATTGTACAATTGTTTCTGTACACGGAGTAGTAGCCTCTAACGATAAATTAATTTATTGTTATGGTGGTTCAAGTTTTGCTTTTGAGTACAAATTGATATATTAGATTCTACTACTTCTAGCATGAGGGATGGGTGAGTGAGTAACTCTAGTCTTGAATGAAACTTTCCATTTATGTTTATGTAATAAACATCAAAGTAAAATAAACTGCTGACAAAATTTCCCCGAAAGAGTCAAACTTATCATAAAGTATTGTTTGTCGTAAGTTTCAGCTAACATTCATTTAGGTCAATCTCATCTTTATAATAGTGTTTGACTCCCTCACTCCACACTTGCGATGTGGCGATGCTGACGAGGAACATCCTCGCCGCTAAAGTAAACCCAAACTCCAATCGAGTCAACTAAGTTATAGCATAACTTACCATATCCATGGTTTATGTGGCAGGACTCTTTGTGGCATCGGAACTGGAGCTAGGATTACCGTTAGAAGTCGACGGGGGAGGAGTAATGGAGGCGTTGTTGGTTGTAGAAACTAACGTTGAAGGTTGTCGTTTCTTTGGAATTATTCCCCGACTTTTCATGAAGCCTGTAAGTTGCTCTGGGATTTCGGCAAGAACTTCTTGAGCTAGCTTTACTTTGGCTAACCGTCGAGTGGAATCGTAACTACTGGACCACTTTCCAGCTATCTCAGGACAAATGTTGGCCATCCATGAATATGAGTCCCGATAGGGGATAAATTGAACTATATCTCGCTCCGCAAAAACTCCATTCGAAGACAACCTTACAATGTCCCCGTCCAAGATGTCCATTTGTTGGAAGTTCGCTGTTCCTACCCCTATGATTATTATGGACAAAGGAAGCCTCGATGCCTCAACGATCGCCTATAAAAAAAATACGAAATGTGTCGTGTGGAAGCAGTTACAAATAGACCTAAATCAAGCTTATTACTAGATGAAAAGCTGAGTGTTTACCTCAGTCGTTTCTTGCATATCAGTAATAATCCCATCGGTTACTATAAGTAGGACGTAATAATGTTGGCCTTCAAGATCTTTCTTGGCTAAGGAAGCTACATTGTTAACGATTGGGGCAAAATTCCTAATGAATAAAAAATAGAAAAGACACTCAAGATTATTCAATTCCTACAATATACGTAGGTCAAATCTAGGGATTAAATAGATACTACAAATTGAGTTGTTGATACGGAGCTTACAAGAAGAGGAACTTACGTTGGACCTAGAATGAAAAACAAACAATCATTTCGCTAACAAGCAAGCCTATCCTTAGGTTCATAATTGTAAGCCCATATAATTTACTAATTATTTAATAATGACAAAATTTACCATAGAGTTGAACTTGGCGTATACAGTTCCTAAAATAAATACAAAAGAATTTTTATATCCTCGAGAAGGAGAATTATAACTATTATAAGTATGTACATGTCATATTATTGCCTCCTTTAATTGCAACTGGGTAAAAGGAAAGTTTTCCTTTCGTCTCCAATTGCGAAAGTTGTGAGATTGTATGAAACATCTAAAAAGTTCATATCTTGATTGAACAAAATATAAGTATTTGACTTTTCCAAACAATTGTTCTAGCAAAGGCTAATGTGTTAAAGCCCATTATACGCCACTACCGTCTATTCCTATGGCCATACTCAAGAAAGCTTTCAGATAATAACTGACCTGTAAGCATCCAAGACCCCGTCAATCTCCTTGACGTATGGTGAATCACTCAAAGTCACAGGGAAATTGTGAGAAACGTCCCCACTTGGTGGAATTCTGGCACCGAACCCGTAGACCGGAAAGGCTTTGTTAGGATCGTAGTCTTGAATGATTTCTCCCACTGCTTGAATTGCTTGCTCATACGGGTTCGTTTTATCAGCTACAGGTGAAATGTGGTGAAGAGAGGTTGGGTCAGCCGGATTCCCATTTGATGCAGTGTAATCAATAGCAAAACAACAATGAATTTGTGTCCCCCCTCCGATGTACTCGAAGAAAGTGTAAATTGGAGCAATCTCTAAGGGTAGAATTTCCAAGGCGGCAGATTTTTCCTGTTAATTTTTTTTTTCTCATTAACTAACATCGGAAATAAAATAGTGAAAACGAGTGGTACAATCTAATTTGAAATGAAGCTTAAATTTGATCCACTAAACAAAAACAAAAGGAAGGAAGGGTGACTGGGGAAAGAACAGAAAATTTGACGTCAGTGAATTAAATACTTACGCTTCCATTCTTTCCTACAAGCCTGACCTTTTCTCCCTCCAACAAGGATTTCATCTTATTGACATTTGTGTAAATAAATCCCAGTGAGGAATGATAGCCATTGAATCCAACTTGAAAGAACTGGAACTGGAGACCCCGATCTTTATCACCGTTCTAATAAGATAAGATCCTACATTAAACATCTGCTGTCATCGTGAGTGGATTGACAGATGGGTTGTTCAACTTGAGACGTCCTTACACAAAGACTTCGAATCGAGACAGTCAATGGAGACCAAACCGGATTTTCTCCAGGTTCCGAAGCTTCACTTCTATAAACCACAGTGTAAGATCCCGTCTCTGTCACCTTAGATAAAATGTAGAAAACGGCTGGTGGTAAGATACAACAACGTGAGCTCCCCATCCTATGACCTTTCATTTTTAAAGTCACCTGCAAGTTCAATATTCAACATTCAGGAGGAACTTAGTCAGCATTACCATCATTATCCTCCCTTTGTTAGGAAATATAACACGAGCTCGTAAGCTCTTCGGAGTGCTTGCATTTCTTGGACCGTATGCAATGAAAGAAGGGATTTAATTCATTTTTCTAGGATCTGCTGAATTCAATTAGCCCCAAATTCCATTAAAGAGTGTCACATTTAATAGAAATTGAAACAGATAGAGGAGAAAATCCACCTCGGCGTTTGTGGACGGAGGTAATACTCACGTCATGCACTGTTTCTCAGCCTCTCTTTAAAGGAACGCGAATATATAAAAATACAAATCGAAATGGAATATTAGACTGGTAAAGTGTTTATTAATTTCCCACGGGATGTGTCCCGACATTTCAATTGAGGAAACGCAACTCGCATCATAATACCCTTGCTTTTAACAAATACTTATGTAAAAGTGCCCAAAATTATCATAATAATCCTCCGAAATGTAAAATTAAGACTGACGTTCAGAAACTCATCTTGGAAACATCAAAACGGCTCAAATTGTAATTTATGATCCCCTCATAAATATTGAAGCCTCCCCTCAAACTCCTACTTATGGGCATGGTAGACTGGATCAAAAATCCATTACAGATTTTGTAAACGGGTGATTGGATCACGATTCCTATTTTCGATCGGGTGATATGAAATACGGAGCGAAGATGGGATGTTCCCTATCTCTTCTGGTAGCTCTCTGAAGTATACAATGTTCCTGGAGGATCTTCAAATGAAAAGTGTTCATCTCCAGAAAGTGGAATAAATTCTAAAGATGGGGGAAAGAATGGAGAATATTTTATCCTTGAATAAATGTAATTCACACACCGACACACCCCACGAGTCAAGAAAATAGGGAAATTCGGCGAGGAAGATGATACCCACTCATCACTACCTTACACATGGCTCCACATACCAGATGGGCCCAAGTAGCAGGAAGGGGTATCATCAAAGGAGGTAACTCATTTTTATGCTTATTCCATGGTATTCTTCTCCACAAAGATATTTGAAATCTGTGGGGAACACTTTGACCAAATCCTTCTCGTAATCCCTCTCTGAATTAATATGACAGAGCTCGAATACAAAACTTTCCCTCCTTTCATTCATGATCCAGAATAATAAGGGCACTTAAATATTTTGCATTGAAACAAGAGTAGTTTCGACAGTTCTTTTGGCATCCGCTCTCCAAAAATATAGGAAACACGTCTGAGCTGAGAGGGCTGAGACAGCCAAGAGAAGTTGAGGTTATGAATAGTTTCCTGAAGCTAACCACAACGCAGTAAGAAGACAGGCTCGACTTTAACGTTTCTGGAGAAGTTTTTTAAAGTTCAAACTTCAAAGGATGGAAAAAATGTTAGTTACAAGAGAAATAATTGACAAGGCCATTATTATTTCTCCGTAGGTTATTTATATCACTATATTTGATACTGCGAATAAAATCTCAAACAGTTTGGCTGTGTTACAGATTGCACCCATATTCGTTGTATCGCGTTTCCCCACAGATATGGTTGCCTAACTTATTACTAGGTTCTTGAGAGTTGCCTGAAAATCTGATTAGTTATTAAAAGATTCCTTCACAGCATGCCCTTTAGGCCGGAAACATGTCATGCAAGAGGAAGTGGCATAAATCTTGTTTTTTTCTCAAAATTCCTTCCGTCGTAAACTAAAGGGAATTAAAATTGTCAGCCTTATTTTCTTCTACATCTTGTCTTATAATTAAATGCCGTCCATCCAAAATTAAATGATACGCTTGAGGATCTTACGATGTAGCATATGTGACATCATCCCTGGTTTGGCTGTTCATTTTTCTCACCGTCTACTTTCCCTGAGAGGAAGAATTATGGTCATTATGGGAAAGTAAGTAGAACTACTAGCCGGGAGGTTGTGAAGCTTGATAAATGCGGTGTTTTACTACCTTCACATACGGCCATGAAGGCAGAATCACAAGTCCCTTTAGTATGTAACATCTAGTGTACAATGTGTTGGGGGTGTTAAGGGATTAACTCTAACATTTTAGCTGGGGCTAAGCTCCGCCAATAATGATAACGATCGTCACTGCTTTATGTGGAGAAAGTGACAAAAACATGACGATGTGGTGTGGGCTAGGGTATTAATAGAAAGGAAGGCAATAATAATATCACTTTCTTTTAAAAATATTATTGAGTGTCTCATGTGACAGATGACAGTAAAGGTCACTCTGGTTTTATACACCACAATAAACCTAGTGTTCAAAAAAACTTTCTCTTACTTACCTCTTCTTTGAATTGAACCATTTCTTCTGCCAGGAGAACGATCCTTCCCTGTGATTGCTTGACTTGCTTAGGAACTTTATTGGGATTATATCGAGTTTTCTTTTGAATCAATGGTAATCCTAGGCCACTGTAACCGGCTGCAACGATTTGACCCAGAGTACATTCAGAGTAGCCAATGAAGTCATGAAGATCCAAACTGGCGGACGGGTTGTCTATGTCATAAACCTATTTCAAAAGAAAATATTAATATTGCATCTACGATAGACATGTTTATAAATATTAATGCACATCATCATCCAGTCCATAAACCAAAAGATTTAGATTTATATATTAAGCAGCATTATTATTATTGATTTTGAATTACCTCAAAGCGAAGGGATTGTTCTTCTTCGAAATGATAGTCCATTGTAACCTAAGAGAAAATAATATTCAATCCTTTCAATGCTTTATGATACGAGTAAATAGTTGCACTCTGGTAGGATTTCAATAAAGATAACAAGATTTATCTCTTAATTCAATCGGATGGGAAGGGTATGAAAATGTCACTATAAGCGGGGAATAAAATTTCTCTTACACTCAATAAACAATCCTTTAGTAATTCTATCGATATAGGATTGGAACGGTTTGAATGTCGTTATAAAGCATATATTTCTTATCCAAACTCTATTAAACCGTCGTTAATGACCAGAGAGCTGTGACACTCGGTCCTCTTAACTTCCTCCTGAGAAGTGATTTTATGGAGGGGGAAGGGGGAATAACATAAAATCTCAATCTCTGCCATAATCTAAACTTAGTCAGGAGACAAAGTAAAATATTTCCCCAGAGGCTTCCTTTCTTTCTTAGAATTTCTATTGAATAAAGTTTTTTCACTCCCTGGATTGACAGAACTAAGAAAGTAATCGTAGCTGTACCGCAAAGGATGTCCCTCATGTTCGTTTTATCTGGCTCCCTCCGTCATGTTTATACAACCTGGTGGTTTGAGAATTGAGAGAGGCTTACTTTTGTGGCAAAATCCGGGTTAAGACAGTCCCAGATGACTTCGGTTCGAACAAGTTCAACCCAATGTGAAGTTCCCAGAGGCTGATGGTAGACAACGCACATTGGGTCTGATCTTGAGAAAACATCGAGATCCAACAGGTCCCTGATAAGTCAATTACTATTTTTCAATTGTTATTCTTAACTGTAATATGCATTTCTTTCAAAGAAATCAAATGTTATCGTTATAAGTTCCATTGCCAAAAGGTGGATCTAAGATAAAATTCAAAATTATTTTATTCATTTTATCCACTCAATTTCAGAACTTATAAACTACTAAAGAGCTCAGAGAAGAACTAAGCATTTTTACTCTAACAAGCTTTTACACATACTTTGGTGACTAGAGAGAATAAATTCACCTAATAACCTCAAGTACTAAATCATCTCAAAGCTGTATAGATTTTTTTATAGAAAAGTCCTACTAAACTGTTGAAACTTTTTTTTAAAGTATAAACGATTGTAATGGATTGACAAAAGTTTATTTTCTGAGTGAGATGAATCATATGACAGTTTTTCAGAAGATTTCTTGCTAAGTAGTTTGTAACGAAAACAAAAATAAACACTTCATGTAAGTGATGGAAAAGCGGGACTTCAAACTCGATTCGGCTACTTATATCCAGAAAAGTGAAATTAGGTTATACGAGCCGAGTGAGTTCTTTTCATAAGTACACAATCTCGATTACTAATTAAATCTTCATTTTTTAAGCAGACCAACAAAATTCAATGAGGTTGAGAATCTAATATATTAATTGCATGCTTAGACATGGCTAACTAGAATGCTTTTGAAATCAATAATCTTAAACCTTTCCTTTCTGTGTAATTCAGAGACTCAAGGTTTTGCGAGAGGAGAGGGGGGTTGAAAGTTTGAGAGTATGTACGAGTCTCATCCTCATCAACCATTTCTTTTTAGCACTGCTTCATGGAACTTCCTTTGTAATGCCTTCTTAATTCTGTTGGTCTTAACTTTCCCATTAAAACACTTTTCTCCTAACACCTAAGATTACTTAGAACTTTAACAAGTTTACAGCCTGTAAAAATGCCTATTATAAAACAGATATGGACTCATCCATTGTTCTTTCTGACTTTCCGCTCAGGTTTATTGAATCGGATTATCCCAAGTTTTTGTACTCTGTCAACTGATAACCCATGACGGATTGTAGAATATGGTGCTTGCCTTACATTCACCGAAACTGGAGCTACATTAAACAAGTTGACTCAGAATATCCATAACTCACCTGCAGGAGATTGATATTTCCACAGTGGCAGTGGGGTCCAATGCAGTTCCTGGGGCAAATTGGCTATTCATTTCGGTGTCAGGGTTTATTACAAATTTGAACAAGTAGGTGAGAGTCCTTCTGAGCCAAAACCGTTTCACTGTTCAGCTTGATTGCCACTGAAATGTAAATTTTATGACAAAGTGGATTGGGTAAGCTCACATTCATATTTTACAACTATTTATGAGAGCAGCAAATTATGGTTTGTCAGTCCTACCCGGACGTAAAAAATAACTGTCAAAAGTGCCAGAACTGGATGTAACTTACCTAAGATTCCAATATCACCTTCAGACTAACATGAACCACATCACAGGGAATCACATCCAACATTTATTTTATCAGGTAGATATAAGTCCATTGAGGTGAAATCAGAAGTGACGAATCGTGTAGTTTTTGGGTAGGGAAAACGGAAAGAGGAAACCAAAATCAGACAGACTCACCCAGGATGATATGAAAGTTGACGGGAAATGGTGGATATAGGAATGAAAAGTTATTGCATTATGAATGTCTCTGGACAGATTTGAGCCTGCACTACGTTTGTGGAGCTTATATAACTTATCCAGTGAACTGAAGCGGCCAAGACTGAGTTACAACTAATCCAGGTAGAATAGACTGAAGTTATATACATTTATCAGACCTTCCAAAATTGGGTCTTTCTGTCTCAAATACTTACGTGGGCTCTTTCACCTTCAACCTATAAAGCTCAGCAGTCCAAGAGGTATTGTTTGATTCAGATCATTTTTCTCCCTCACTTTCTTCAACCACGAAAAAGAAAAAAACTCACTTTTGAACTTTTATAAACACGAGTAAACGCTTTTAACACTTGGGTATGAGATTACAGAATTATATTAAAATTCGACTTTACCAAAAGCTACAGGGTCTCACATCCTTTTTTAAAGTTTGAATTTCATGTATCCAGAGATCAGCCTTGAAACCGTAAATTATTGTATACGTAGACTGATATGTTTAGAATTTTATTTATACACATTTCAAAAAAGAAATACTACATTTGACCTTGGTAAACGACTTATATTAGTTCCTCTTCAAATAATCTGAGATAGCTCCAAATTCGTGAATTTCGATGCATGTGCTTTCCCCACTACTTCCAACTGGTAATAGCACACGTTTGTGAATGAATGAATGTCGTTGGGAAGTCTGAGAGCTGTGAGTTAGCTCCTTTCCAGTTTATCCCGGGCACGGTAACCTGGAAATGGGATTCGATCACTGTGGAACCCGGGTTTTTGGTATAGCTAGTTGGTGGTTGGATGACGAGTTAAACTTCTTCAATAGGACAATCCAAGAGAAGGAGAGGAGCGTGAGTCAGTCGCTACTACAGCTCTCGCACTCTCTTTCACCGTTAGAAAGAAGTCCTAGACTTTCAGGGGTACGGGACGGGGGTAGAAAAGTGTAGTAGGTGCCCACAAGTTAGAGGACTCACCTACACACGGCAATGGGAAAACTTTCTCTCGTCTCGAGGTAAGAATTCGTCAGTGTACCATTGGCATCTATCAGTACAGCGGAATGTGTGTACTCTGTGTAGATCACGCGCAGCGCATGAACCATGATAAATGTAACAGAGAAGTTCCATATAGTAGACCGATTCTTGTTGTCGAATGGCTGAATGAACTTGGAATTTTGGAAGCTCTTACTAGTTGTTAGAAGTAGACAGCAGCGGAGAGTAGTGGTGGGGATATATCTACCGAGTCCGGATTTCAGCTCTAGCGTCTACCAATTCTTCATTTACGACCAGACTGATGCTTTCCAGATGAACTGAGACAGGCCCTGGCGTACGGTGATGAGATAAGAGTGATGAGGATGAGGATGTGATGATAGCGATGGGGGAGGATGAGAAGAAACTTACTAAGTCAAAGGACTCCCTTCTCTTCTCTTGTGAGGAGATTGAGATTAAAAGCACCCCGGAGAAAGTTGTGCATGCAATTTATATGAGTACCGCTCCAAGGTAAGGGAGGTTCGCTTCATTTTTGCTCAGGGACTCTTCAAAGCTAGAAGAGTGGTCCAACCTTTCAACCTGTCGTTCTGTCCTCTGCTATCATACAGCTTCTTTTTTTCCTCTCTCTCTAGATTTGATTCGTGCTAGAGATGTAGGGATAGATAGATCATCTGGTAATAATATATGGTGGAATAAAATAAAGTGATAAGGTAGACAGGTACTTGAGATTCAAGCACTGGGTTCGGAATTGTTCCTCAAGATTTATTTACTTAAGCCCGAACAATCCCCTAGGATTGTAAACCAGTATATTATCATATTATTTGGCTTTGGTGCAGTCAGTCAGATTCCCTGGCCCTTTTCACTCATCCAGTCAGTCATTCACTTGACAAGCCCTCCGCTTCTCAACTTTATGACTTCCTCATTATTTTTGAGGATTTCTAGTCCTCTACCTCTTATGGGAGGAGGATTCACATAGGTTGACGCTCTATTTGAGAAACCTAAATAAATCATTAAAACACATCAGTAAACAGCAAAATTTAATCATAAGCAATATCAAAACTGAAGCTGAAATGCTCGACACTGCTCATAGCACAATATGTACTGAAGTAGTGTCAACAGTGACACAGAAATTTGGAAAGGCATCTAATACGTATCGCTTATTTCTTGTTTTTAGGAGTTTCAGAACTACCTTCTCGGCAAACTTCCTCAATTTTAAACACGAAATGAACAATAAACCTTTCCAATCTGTCGAAAATTGTTATATATTTATAGACTGAGAAAACATTCCCACCCTAGAGTAGTAAAGGTATTTAATAATTCACGGTATCTTTAAATATGCATTCCAACCATTTCAATTCCCTATTGTTCAGTAGCTATAAAAGACGGAGAACCCACAATTCCAGCCGTGGATAAAAAGTTGGACTAACCACAAAAAAAGTTCATCGAGTTCGAATTAATATAATATCGGATCGTACCCTCTAAGTTCACCTTATCGGGCAAAGGTTTACAACGGGTATTTCCATCTAAAATCTATCAAAATAACACCATCAAGTATATATTATTTTTGTTCCGCCTTATATATTCAACTACATACATACACCTGCATTTGACGTAGCCTGAAATTGCACAACCTCAAAGGAAAGATTCTCAAACGATCAGAACCATGCAAGATACGGGTAAAGACCTAAGTGTGCAGTTGTTCATAGCAATTTACCATTGCTTCTGAGAACCCAAAATTGTCATTATTTTTCAAATCATGCAGACCGTGAAGCCCACAATATTTGGATTGGCTTTTGGGGAACAAGCAGGGGGTTCGTTAAACATCAGGTAGGTTTCGTTTTCACAGTGCAAAAAAACAACCATTTCTAATTTACATCTGGATCTATTTTTTTTCTTATAACACGATTTCGTTGTCCTAACTTTCTTTCTCAAACAAGATAAGGCAGATTAGGAAGTTGAACATATAACTGTAAAACAAACTTTGAAAATCCTCCTGTAAAAGGAAACTCCACCTCACATCAGTCTCATGTCAATCAAATTGAAAAGCTGAGTGACATAAGGAGATTGTTATCGAGTCCAACGGAATGCCCAGAGGAATACGCAAACTTGAAACATGCTAACCAATTGATATAAATTTCGTAAATCCACAGGCATTCCCCCAATCCCCCACGGAGGTACTTTTGGTAGTCTGGGAAAACAACGCTGAGAAAATGTAACGAACTATACAAGAAGCATGTAGTAAAAACTACTTGGTTTTGATCAGGGATGAAGAAAGCAGCGGTGCCAAACTACAACGATGCAATAGATTATTACTTCAACAACACCAATCCATAATTTAGTCAATACGACGAACACACACAATCCTTATATAAGCCTGCATATGATTTTCTGCGCTCAAGTCCTGGCCGCTGGCTTTTTGCAGGATAACATGGAATTAGATTTAGAATGACATCTCAAATCGGGGCTCATGATTGATGCTCAAATCAATCTCCTGTTATTCGAGACAAAAACAACAAGAAGATTCATTTCGGATTCTTCCAGTTGGATTGGACTAGCTTTTCCAGCTTTCACGCGGTACAATGGAAATAAACCTGCCAAATCCTACCCAAATATGTGCCTTGTATTAGAAACACTACAAATGAGTAGATCATCCACTTCCTTGTGTCTTCTCTATCATCTCCATTCGAACAAGATGGAACAATACGCTTGATTTAATACTAGCTGGCAGCTTCAGCTGTCTTGGACTAAATGATAAGTATTTAGTACCACTGTACACACAAGTGGTAACTGATGATTTTTTAGCCTATGGCATTTGGTGTTGTGCGTGCGTGCTGCTGAGATGAGTTTCTATTGTATTCTGAGCAAATGGGTACATGTCATGCATAAGAGCGTACGTCACAGTTTCTGAACAGTGCATGGGTTAACAATGATTGTTATGTGTCTGGAGAATAAATTCAGATTTACAGTTGCAGGAATTTTTATAGACTGGCAGAGTGGAAGGATGTGATGCAACCTTATGAAAGTGATAGGCTTGTCTTTTTCTTACTCCAGAGACCAATTTTAGTTATTTCCCTTGTTTCCGTCTTGGAAAATTAGAGTGTCTTGCAAAACTATTTGACACAAGTGAAAGTGAAGGGAGGAGAGTCACAAACCATACAGGATTCTCAACCCTCTAGTTTTGTCTCTTTCTGCTTGCCACACAACAAGGAAAAATGAAAGACTAACAACATGAGATGAAAGTCCTTGTCAGAAAATCGATGAGAAAAATGTGTTGCTTTTATAAATATACTAAGTGGGTGTACATATGGTGGACATGAATTTTTCCTTCGTTTATGCATACCTCTATATTTAGATAGATGTGTAGGTGCATGCATCAATTGCCGCCTATTTGATACTCGACAGATAAAAACTGCATTGGAAAGCCTTTTGTGACTTCAAACAATTATGTAGAGAGAGGAAATGTATGGAATAAGTGTTGATAGCTGTTCCCATCAAATTCTAAGGGAAATTCTAAATTCTACCTCATTTTCTAAGCCTACTTATGGACGAGATGGGGAGGCAATTTAGTGTAATTTACATAATCCCCTTTTACTCAGGGGAAAGTGGGTAAAAATTATAAAAGGATAAGTGCATGTACAACTTGGAGATGAGAATGTAGGTATATAAGAAGGGACATTTTCTGCTGGATCGATTATGTACAAAAAATCTAAGATATTCAATTTGAATCCGAGGATTGAATCTCTACAAATGTTTCGGAAGAAAGCGAATTTTTGGACTAATCTTGCATTTTTCGCATTCGTATTACTATAATACTGATTGGAGCTGAGAGCTTGCAATTGTTTTTACCCTCTTCCCCATAGCCTGGTCTCTGACGTATAAAACAGTTAAAAATCTGAGGTCCTTGTTGACGATGAGACACTGCAACACATAAGTGTCATAATTTCGTTCCCTATTTTCACTTCGTACGTCTACCTTTAATTTCAGCTTTCGAGAGTGTCTAGTAGAGTGCAGGAGATTTTGAAGGCTGACCAAGTTTTGTGAAACTAGCGTTCAAAATAAAGTCATCAGTGGAAGGGCCTATTGCTCAAAGCTAAATCGATTTTCAACGTATTATTATAAGAGACGAAGGAGTCGGAAGGACTTGAGGATTTTATGTTACCCTTAATTATCAACTCATTCATCTACTCCACCACCTCAACCCAATTACACCAAGAAGTTTGGCCACGGTCGAACTAATTCACAGCGAGAGTGTAGGCTGTCTGACGTTTTATGAACAGTTTAGAATTTATAGGAGCTCTCTATTTCCTTGATTGCTCCAGGACAATCTTCAAATATTAGCGTTTCTCAGTTGGAGGCCTTACTAAAACAACAGGAGCTATACGTAATATGTACTAAAAGGCAGGGCTATTATGGTAGTGCAATTTCATTACAAGAAACACTAGAAACATTGCAAACTGCCTCTTCTGGTGACCATTCTTTCCAGCATAATTTTCTTGCGTCAAAAAGTTTACATACGAAGGAATAGGTAATAGTTTGAAATTGAGGTTTGAATTCCCAATCGGTTAATCAGACGGAGGACTGGCTAGGCAGAATTCGAATGAACGAAGGGAGTTGTTACAGTATAGTAAAATAAAATGTTGAAGACGGCTTGGATTATCTATTACGAAGTCATTTTTAAGAGGGAGACATTTTTTTATTCCCTGCAATTTACAATTGAGACTTCTCCTAGACTAGATGATCTGGAAAAGCGGGGTAAATTCTGCCTCATCTTCAGATGCGACTGGCTATAGAATAAGAAGGGGACAAGAAGATACCAAACTCCTAAGACTCCAATTAAGGTGAATTATAGGGAAGCCATCACTGAAGAGTCTCTTCTCTTTATATTTTCCTAAATTTTTATCCTGGGATTTTTTTTCCTTCTACGGGCTCGTCTCTTGGGGAAAATCATTTGGAATGAGTGAAGTTCGACAGAAGTTAGAAAGATGGAAAAGAGTAAAGGAGAAAGTTTTTACCTCTAATGAACCCCGTGGCAAAGGTTACCTTATTACGAACTCATCACTCACACAGTCTCCATGAACGCTGAGTTTACCAATCTTTTCTTTCACAACCAGAATTTTAATTCATCTTAGTCTGCTAGAGTTGATTGTGTCCTTTGGAGTTTGGAGGACACGTCATACTCATTCAGTCGTAGCAAAGGGCGATCAAGGTGGATGATAGCTCGTCATGGGATATAAATAAGGTTAAAACGCGTAAGATTGGTTTAACCGATCTAAATTGATTTAAGACCTAATTTTAAGGCAGCAGGCTTCTTTAAATCAAATGGAACAGTTCTTAAGCTGATTTATTGACAAGATTTGGTCCTTGTAATATTAATTGGACGATTTTAATTAAAAACGAAATTTAAATTATTTAAACGCATGGCTATGTTGTTAAAGGAAACACTGAAATGGTTGTTGTTGTTGAGCTCGTTCACTAGTTGAATACTTTTAACTAACCCATATTTTCATATGCAATCCTGCTTTTTATTCAATTTTAGCTTTCATGTGTGTATGAAAAATTCACAAGCTCCTGTCTAATTAAATGGAACTCAAAAACCAGCTCCAGCAGGATTTCATTAACCTACCATCAAACTTAAGTATTATATACGTCATAACTATTATATGTCAAAGGAACTAGTATAGGAATTTCACAAGGCAAACTGTTGAAATAATAAAGACGTTCAAATGAACAGACAGTCAAGGAATAGAAAAGGGTGAAATTCCAAATGTTCATAGAATAAATGCTTCTCGACAAATTATAGCTTTATCATTGGTTACAGAGCTCATTTTAATCAATATGCCCTGTCACTGTCAAGCTGGTTTTTTTAATCGATCTGTTTCTTAGCTTCTATATTAATCTTTTGTTCTTTCTCAGTTCTATAGAGCTAAAATTTTCTGGTCTTTCAAAATATCTTTTGTAGCTCAAGTTGCTGTGCAACGGTTGACTGGATGCTGTGTCTAACAACTTTCCGAGGGTCTGACGTTTGAGGTTTATATTCAAAAATACACTCTAGTGTACTATCAAATAGAGCTTATCAGTATCCAATTTTCAAGTATCTGTACTTTCACAGTTTTGTTTTTATATCTTGGAGAGTAGAGGAGTAACCGACATAAAATATCTGAAGAAACCGATTCAGCTAAATAAATGGATATTCTTCACACTGAATTTATTCAAGCTCCTCCTGTGCTCATGGACATTTCGTTGGATGATATTGCCCAAGTCAGTGCTTATTTGTTCCTACCAAATAGATCAGTACAATTTCCCCGACGTAAGAAACTTAAATGCTCCACTCCAACTAACGCAAATAGTTCTTATTGGAATAAGACGGTCCCACTGGATCACCCTCCGGAGTCCCAGGACTATAAATTGTCCTCAACATAGTTAATGGCTAAAGCAGACAATTTTCAGGAGTAAAGCAAAAATTCAAAAACGAAACTTTCCTGCTCAGCTTTTAAGACAAAGCTAGACACACGATAAATTAACTGGAGAAGATTATCAGCCATTTCAGTAACTCTGAATATAGGCACTAAATACATTATCTTTTCTCATCATATTTTACTGTTCTTTGACAAAACAAATATGGTTTCTTTATAAGAATCCGATTTTTATTTTTGGGAATGTTTCGTATTTCAAGTAAAAATAAAGGTTCTTTTTAATAAAATCAGATTGGTTCCGACCTCAACTTGTACTTTATGCATAATACAATAATTCGCCTAAAGCCAATGACATCCAATTAAGTTGCTATTTTGTTCTTGGAAAAAACCTCCGCGGAAAACGGAGTTCTGCATAGGTACAGTCATTAATTTTTCCTTGAAGGAAAAAAGTACAAGAATTTGCCCCCCGCGTCGTACACTGGTACTTGAGTTTGCCTTATGACATTATTATTTGCAAAACACTTGAAATTCGTGAATATCTGAATATCAGATGAGCTTCTTATGCATACTTAGCTAATATCAACTCCGTCTTATACTACCAAGCTTTTATTAAACAAAGTTGAGGACGTGATTCAAACAAAAGCTTGAAGTCCTCGTAAATAGCCTCTGGACGTTTTCTTTTAAATACGCCAAAAACTTCTGGTCGAGTATTTCCATTCGTCTCCCAAGTTCCCAAGACTATTCATCTTATTCCTTCAACTCAATCCACCATTCAAACAGAGTGCTCCAAGAAACAAAGATTTGAGGATCAAGTCTATTTCATTTCCATCTTCACTTAAGCAGGACTGATTTATCGTAGAAAAACCCAAAGAGACTCACCGACAGCTATGCATACGTACACCAAATGTACGGTTTCCAGTTGTTGAATAGTTATAAAGTAATGTCTGGAATTTCATGGCAGAATGCTCATAATGTTGTACTTTGTTTGGTAGTCAAAACGGCCTTTCAAGTATGGACGAACTTTCTCGTCTTCTTTCCCCAGTTTCAATTTACTATGACTAACTCCACACAGATCACTGTAAAACATGCGATGCAAGCATCGTACTTATTGTTGGACCTTTACACTCTGATTGCCAAGATCAGCCAACCGAAAGAACAAAGTCATGATACACATTTTATTTTCCAGTTCATAGCGACCCGATTTGGATCACAGAATCACAGTACATTACATAGTAACCGTAGGTCAGATCAAGTCATACACAAGCGTATAAATTTATTGTAGACCAAGCAATGCAAGACTGGAACGAGTCGTTTGTTGACGTCTCAAGACTCGTAATATGTGTTACCCGACACTGTTCAGATCCACCTTCTCGGTTGGAACTTTGGGATCGACAATTCACTTGGGAATTCAGATTCGGCTCAACCGAGTTTTTTGGTGAAAATATTGGAAACAGACCAGCAAAGGTATAATGAAATCAGGTAAATGTTAGTTTATGTTCAATCCAATAGCCATACTACTAAATGCTATAAAAAACAAACTCACAGGAGCTCTTTATTTTACCAGGATTAGGTCTAGAGAGCTAAATCATTGAAGCTTTACAATTGTTTGCACAAAGTTAATCAGGGAAACAGTAGAGGAAATAAACGGATATAAAATCATTCTTTATCTTGATTAAATCTTTTCTTTCATCACAGAACCTTTTTTAAAAGTTTATAATATGAAATATAAGACTGGACTAACTGAGTAGTTCATCATTTTTATCAGCCTTAACAGTAAAGTAACTTAATGCAAGGGTTGTGAAAGTTTTCGGAGGAATAATGCCCTGCAACACATGTGATATCCAACTGGCCAAGATCAGACGAAAAGGAATGTCCGTGTGGTTTCCCCAGCTTATACAGCATCTCTCAAAGCCTTAAGGCAAATCTCTCATTTCCTTAGCAACAGCTTTATTTCCTTTTCCCAGGAACGTTGGGGAATGGAATTGTAAGATGTAAAATAGATGTCCTCTGGGAGAGATTCGCATTAAATTTGTATGCACACTTCATTGAGTTTAAACTTTTCTCTAAACTTTCATGGGCACGAGGACTGGACATTGTCCATCGGATCTGGCTAATATATTTTACCAAGTTCCTATGGATACAAGAATGGCTTGAGGGCTGCATATGGAAATAGGGCTTCTATAGCAAATATGATTTCACAGATCCGTAATATATTTATGACGGAATTACGGGCGATGATGGTGAATGCGTAAATCCTCGGGGAGAGGAATTATTTTCATGTCAGTGTAGTGTGTAACAAGGAAATTGATTTCATTATATTATTCCCTATTGTAGGAGTTGAAACCGGTGTCTGGTGCACTTCTATCTATATAAGCTCCGATCTAAAAGTCTGCATGAGGACAATACTAATGCTCCGGGACTTCATTCCATTTTCCAATGCACCCAGCTCGTTCAGGTGTAAAGGACAAATGCGGAATGGGATTGTGTTGCTGGGCCTTTCCATTAAATTGACCACATTCCCGTCCACTGAGAGTAGAGAACTTCAAATATGTATTTATAGTGGAGATATCTCCTATTTACCCTCTACTCGGTCGTCTCGGGTTCTTCAGCAATCCTCTAGACTCTGCATCTGTATTTCCACTCTATAGAGATTCTTATTTTATTTTTGCAACCCTTCACCTTGGGTGGGCTGTAAAAATCTAATTGTTTATTTATTCTTTACCTAATAATTAAAATGTCATTTTGCCAATTTCACTTCATTTTGTGAACAATAAACATAGTGAAGGGCTACACTGAGTTTTTATAGTTGGTAAAACCTATTAGCCGAAATGTTTTACGCTTGTATGCATCGTTCAGTCAGACTAGTGAAATATTTTTCCAATCTTTATTATGCGTTATAATAACTACAACAATAGGCAACTGGTACGATTTGTAATTCCTGTTGGAAATCCATATGTCAGGATACAAACCACGGCCGCACGGCCTTTAATGGTTGAAGCTATTCCTATTCATTTTGTACCGGGAAATTCCCAATCGATTCTAGGAAATAGCTAGGTGCAGTGAGATTGAGACCTTATATGCTCAGATTCACAGACCTACATGAGAAAAGTTATGGCAGGTCACTTAAGCACATACATGGTTTTTAATTGCCCTTATATGGTTCGGATCACGTGTATCCTAACTCCATATTTATCTTAGGTTGTAATTAGCTTGGAGCTCTTTTTGGGGAATCCTCCTACATAAAAAACATGACAATAGTAGAATGTGTTGTTTAAATGTTTAATCGTATAGTGGCATTCCTCGACAACGCCATAGTGTCCAACAAAACTGATACAACTTTAATAATTAAATTTATCTAACGCATTGTCATCCCACATTCTCGTTCCTAGTACAACTAGATCGGCATGGGCGATTCCATACACCCATTTTTGATGAGTTTAACTTCCGTCATTTCATAACTCCGGATGTGTCGTTGGGAGTCACGAAAAATAGCCAGGATCTCACGAGGACTGGTACTCCCTTCGTTTTGCTTAGAAGATTTAGTTTCATTTTGTTGCACAACTTGGACACTTTATTGTGCAACTATTACTGCTACTGACTACCAGTGCTGTCTTAACTCTTAAGATGAGAAGAAGATCTAATTATATATTAGTTCTTGTGTTGAATGTTTTAAAGTTCGTGTCATGTGTCAGAAACTGTTAGGAACAATTCCATGTTCTGTGTCTTAGCCTTGATGAATAAAACATGATGGCATATTTAAATTTTTTAAATATTTTAATTACATGGAGATAGGTATCACCACCACTGATAACATATACTACTCGTCTTGCTCTTGCTCTTGACTACAATAACACGATAAGCTAAAGGCCACAATCTTCATGCACCTATAGGACGTGAAAAAACATCTCATTAACCTATTAACCTGTATAATTCATTTGGAAACTTACATTTTTATTTCAATTAATTTTCCATTTCTATCGTTTGTAGAATACCTTGAACAATTTATTTCTGATCGAACGTTATAATTTCTTGGAACCTAGGAGGTCATTAGAGTTAGCTAAATTCCAACTAACAAATTTTAATTCTTTATTTGATTAAAAAACATGAATGAATTGAATTGATAGTTTTTTGGAGCGGAGCCCGTAACAAAAGTATCGACTTAATGGAAACTCCTTGTAATAAAATTAGTAAATGTTTGTCGACTTAATATTTCATACATCCCATCATCCCACTAACATGGACGTATGCACGCATAAATTGCAAGTGTGATGTACACAAACAATTAATTTACTGCAACTGGTGACTGATCACCAAAAAGGTAGTTCACATTGTTATTCACGTACTAATGTTGTATCGCGATTATTTAACACCTACGATCTCCGCACTGCTCTCCCATAATAGGATGGAACTATATGGGCCAGCCAATTTTTCATTTTGGCATGTTGCTTGTGTACCTTAACGTACTTTTAATTGTCTGTAGTAGCTTTGTTGTCGTTATTATTTGTTTGATTGTATAACTAACTAACATATAAATGCATACCATGAATGAGTAACTATACACATGCTGCATTACTTGACTAAGGCTGAGGTAGTGGCTAAGGGCGAGAAAAAAGCTAATTCCCTTTCACTTTCTTGAATTTTATAGCCATTTCTGCAGAACTCATGGGATTCCAAAATTCCCAAGGATTCATAAGAGAAGGTTCACTGAAGGGAATAGACTCACAGTCACTGGTTCAACGGCTTTTAATAGCCCTTTATTACGCACTGCCTTTAGCACATGTTATCACCTCTGTAAAAACATTTTCTTCCCAGAACCCAGACCTTCAGAATATCCAGAGGCTTTGTACTTTGAAAGTTGAAATTCCCCTAAGGTCAGGTGCACAATACAAGATTAGATTGGTACACGTAGAAATAGTCTTTTATTAAAGCATTAGTTCAACTATATATAAAGCCATCGTCTTTTGAGGACTACAAATCATATTCAACTCTGTCCCACTCGAGTTAACAAGCCTTTTACAAAATGGATCGACCACTCTCCACAAAGTTACAATTTCTGAGTTTATTTTTGGGAATATGTGTCCCAATAGTGATTTCAGCCCCTGAAGGATTCAAGTTTCCTGAAAGCGCATCACTCTCTATCGACTCCTTTAATACATCTTCAGAAGCTGGGAAGGTTATCGAAGAAATTTTGAGTGCATCACGTGCGGGTAGAGATTTGAGACTCAGTGTTGGAGACAAAGACTTAGAACCACTGGCTTCAGACCCACAATTGAGAGCCTTGTCAACCGAATCTGGAAAAGACTCTGAGGCACGTAGTTACGTGGCCACAAAATTATGCTCTCTCGGTCTTGCAAAATGCGGAGAGGAGAGACACGGAGGAGGTCAATATGGCCATGGATTGACTAACATCCGTGACGTGACTTTGGTTCAACCAGGTAATTTAACAATAATAACAATAAAATATAATTCTTATAACAATGTTTATCTGTGTAGTTGGAAACCCTCCAGAAAAGAATAATTAATTAATTCAATTTAATATAATTACTTTTGTTTGCAGTTGAGCTGAGACCAGTAGGGCATCCTATTGCCGCGATTCCTTTGGAAAAGAAACCATTTTCTTCCATCGGGCATGGAAACTCTTATGACACCTCATCATTTGGAGGCTTTCCATCTGAAAACAAAAACTTTCCTAGTTATCAATCCCAACAGGGTGGATCAATACAACAAAACTCCCAAGGCTGTACTTGTGTATTAGTGAATCAATGTAATTCATATGACATTGTCAATGCCCAACCTACTAACAATGGAAACGGAATTATTAATGGAGTCGGCAGACCTAATCATGGCCTAATTGGGGCTGGAATCGATCCTCGGAATAAGAAATCAGATGTAGAATCCAATTCGACCATCATTGAATCTGATGAGCCTACTGGAAGAAGTGCTAGATCTCATTCCACAGCTCAAGTAGAAAGTGTTCTTAACTCAACGGTTCAAGAAGCAGAGACGAGGGTCAAGAGGGACGTTTCTTTATTACCATCGACAACTAACTCACGAGTTATCAACGGTGCTTATCAACAAGGATGCTCTGATGGTCGATATGTTTGTTGTCGCAATCCAATTCGAAACCCTTCCTACCCTAGTTCCGGTTCATCCTACCCTAACTCCGGCTCATCCTACCCAAGCTCCGGCTCATCTTACCCAAGCTCCGGCTCATCCTACCCAAGCTCAGGCTCATCATTCCCAAGCACAAGTTCTTCTTATCCCAACACCGGGTCATCCTATCCCAACACAGGGTCCTACCGGCCACCACAACAGAACTATCCTGTCCAAGGGCCTGTGTCGAACCAGTACTATCCTTCTGGAAGCAATAACAACGGCATTTGTGGGAAGAGAAATACAAATGGAATAAACGGTCGTGTCGTCAACGGTAATAATGGATACGTAAGTGGCGGCGGTGCAGCTGAATTTGGAGAGTACCCTTGGCAAGTTGCTGTTCTCAAGAAGGAAGGAGGCAACAACTTGTTTGTTTGCGGAGGGTCTATAATCGATTCAAGACATAGTAAGAATTTTTCATTTCTTTGACTATAGCTTAAGTCACCACCATCACGTTTATTACAGTATTGACAGCCGCTCACTGCATTAAAAGTAATAGACCGGAAGACATTCGAGTACGACTTGGGGAGTGGGACGTAAACTCAGAAAATGAGTTCTACCCAAATGTGGAGCTTGATGTTGCAGCTATTGCAATTCATCCTGAATACTATGCTGGGAATCTTGTAAACGATATCGCCATTATCAAAGTCAACGGGTTTGTAGACTTTAGCAAATACCCACATATTTCCCCGATTTGTCTCCCCCAAAGGCATCATGATTTTACTGGTCACCGATGTTATGCAACTGGCTGGGGTAAAGATGCCTTCGGTCAAGCTGGCAAATTCCAACAGATTCTTCAGGAAGTGGACGTTCCAATAATGAACCATCATGAATGTGAGCAGAGACTCAAAGGAACAAGACTAGGGCCTGACTTCAGTCTCCACCAAGGCTTTCTCTGTGCCGGAGGAGAGCCTGAGAAAGACACTTGTAAAGGTGAGCCATTTAATTGAATATCTCACTCAGGTAGTCATACTACTCAAATTTTAATTAGATTTCTAATTAATACGCATATTGCTGATTTCGTTTTTAGGTGATGGGGGTGGTCCATTGTCTTGTGAGGTCGGAGGGAGCTGGCAACTAGCTGGTATCGTCAGTTGGGGAGTTGGATGTGGTAACTACGGAACTCCGGGGGTCTATGTAAAGACTTCTTCATACTTGGATTGGATTAGACAAACGATTCAATAGAACTTTTAATGATCTTTGCTATTCAAATGTATTTAATATATTAATAGAGACATATTTTCATACGACCATACTGCTTTTGATCTGAACTCACTTATTCAGCTTCTCTACCAAAGCCTTTTCATTACAATTACATGCAATAAATTATATTTTATTATTTTATTCTATGCATATACGCTTCATTTATTATCTTGTATGTTGTACTTAGATTTCACAAGTTAATTGAATATTTGTATGTCCATAAAAGCAATCTCCAGTCTTGTTCAGTTAACACTATACTACAATGGCATCAATCCCCCCAGACTAGCACTATGCATACCCTATAGCACTATGATCCCAAATTTTTTTTTTACTACAATTGAAATCATCACACTAAAATTAAGAACAATTAAATATTTCACCCAAAACAATGACATCTTATGACCTTTGTACCATTGATAAGTTCAAATAGTTTTGAAACTCTTTAAGCCCTGATGGCCGAATCCGAAAAAAATATCTCGCATGTAAACTAAAGATAGACTAAAACCCTCACGGCACAGCTCTCATTTTTGTGTGCAAATCCGCTAAATCCAAACTCTCAAGCCGGGGTGTAATTATTGAATGTTCCCTAATTTTTTGGTATGAGTTTTTATAATTTTTAAAACTTACTTATTTATTTAGATTTACGAATTTCATAAAACAAACTCAATTTGTTTTTAGAACCCACTACTGAAATTTAGGTATGGGACGAGGCATGGCGTTTCTTGGTCGTCACCAATCTTTCGGGATTCTCAATGTATCAAGAAGTAAGAGAAATTAGATTTTTAAATCAAACAAAGTTTTAAATGCCTTGTATAATTTTAAAAATTACTGTATATTGGCATTTAATTATAAAAAAAACTTTAATCACAAGATCCATTGATGATCCTTATCGTCTTACTGACAAATATTGAAAGTAGATTGGACTATTTCGACTCTATGTTATTTTATTAATTCTGTTTACTCCTCAAATAATGTTTAACGAATACTTTTGAAGTTCAAAATTTGAACGTCAATTGGGATTTTCGATATTGTGTCTTGAGTAAAAATGTAAACGTAAAAGTGTAAAAGTAAATGCTATGCTTATGTATCCTTAATTTTTGCTGATAGGATTTATTATAACACTTGTGACTTGATACTTATTTTAATCTGACACAATTTAGGATGGTTTCAAATGCACAGCGTCTCCGGTCCAACGAAAGAAGAGATGGCCGGTGTCAAGCAAGATTTATTTGGCCAGTTGTGCAGTGAAAACATACGAGAAATGCAGCGATATCCGGTGCCAGCTATAAACAATCCAAAAGTACGAATGAAGCGATCGGCTCTATTTTCTAAAGAGAAAGACAGACAACTTCAGTCGGTTGGACGAATTGAAAAAATTAAAGTAGAATATCAAGGACTTCCCGATCCATCATCGTTGATCATGAATAAGAATATATCCACTCCTTTTCACTGTGCACAGCGTAAGCATTAAGATATGTTTTATCGCATTTAAAAAACTTTAATTTCTCTGGAACTAACTTACCAGTTTGGATTAATATTTTGAAAACAGATTTAGGTCAAATGCTCGTTGATAGAAGTGTGGTGGCAGAAGTCAATGGGCAGGTGTGGGACATGCATAGACCTCTGGAAGAAAACTGTACTCTACAATTGCTCCATATGAAAATGAAAGATGTAGATCCTTACCAAGTGAGTTTCCGTTTAGACATATCGCAATTGAATTAGAGGATCAGAAACTTATTATTTAGAGCTGAAAGGAAGATTTTATTAATATATTATATTCTGTAGGTTAATCGAGTATTCTGGAGAAGCTGTTCATTTATGCTAGGAGCTGTCTGTGAAACCGCGTTCAGAGACAATGTTTATGTGGAGCTTCACAGTTTCCCCTCACCAAATGGTAATTCTACATTTGTACTTGTAAAGTTGCGTCATTGTATGCATATTTTTGATGTTCTGAAGTTTGTCGACCTATTTAATTTACGCTCATAGTTCGATCTGGTAGCTTCGTCTACGATGTTGATCTCAAATTGAAAAACTGGGTACCGAATTCAGTAAGTTATTTTTTGCTTATTTTGTAAATACTTATACTAAACGGATTTAGAAAAACTAATCTCTTACGATAAAAATATTTCAGGACGAAATGCGTGTTCTTAGCTCCGAAATGATTAAGTTGTCCAGAAAAAATATTCCTTTTGAGAGACTAGAAATTGACGTGGAACTAGCACTGGAAATGTTCAATGACAACAAATATAAAAAAGAACAAATTCCAGAAATCGTCCAGTCGTCTGCCAATGGGAAGACAATTTGCGTTTACAGATTGGGAGACTGTATCGACATAAGCAGAGGTCCTATGATGACACATACAGGTCATTTAAGCAAATGTACAATTACGTCTGTCCATCCACTTCCTCAGTCAAAAAATATCTCTGAGACTCTATACAGAATACAAGGAGTTGCACTACCTGCAGGTTTTTTGGTGAGTTACGTAGTTAATGAAACCTTCTTAGTTTTAACCTTTTTCAAACAAAGTATGTTTGGTTAATTTAGTTGAATCACTTTGCCTATGGACTAATCGAACAACGGGGTCGAAAATTTAATACGGCGCGTGTCCCAGGAGTTGCTCAATCTCAATTTCAGTCACCGACAAGCACTAGTCTCCCGTCGCTGGAAGAGAGCGAAGAAAAAAGACAAGCAATGCTAGTATGACAATGGCCTTGGTAACATTTCTCTTGAGTTATTTTATTTCTGTGTAAAGGTGAAGTGGCACGGTTACAGCTTGTACTTAGTACAGTTTTACAGTGCGAAGTAAAAATAGGATAATAGTGTTTTCTTATATACCTCACAAATTGTAAAGAATCTGATGGGATATTAATTAAACCAGAAATCAGTATGAACTTTTTAAGGTTATTTTTCCTTATTGTATGTGGTCAATGTTGACAGTTAACTGCATAATATTCTAACCTAATTGCGATAGCGGTGTTGTTCTCAAGTCGATAAATCAGTGTCAAATACGTTTTGACGAATCCTAGAGTTTTGTTGGTCACTTTCTTTTGAAAGAGATTCTGACAGTGCACCTGCCTAATAACTGCAAGATTTTCACTTACTACCAATACTTGCACTATTATTGAACTCCGATTTCTGTCTATGAAGATACATGTGCTTATAGTAAACCCCTTTGGAACTTATTTGTTTTCCACATATAGGACAAACTAGTACTGTCCCTTCATCCAAATGAGTTCTTTTCATATGAACATTAAGACTAGTTTTCTTAACGCGCTTGCTGCATTTAGGGCAACTAACAAATTCAACCTTTTTAGAAACTTTATCAGTGTCACTACTATCTAATACAACAGTTATATGCTTTCTACTCTTCGCTTTAGATTTTGTAACTTTATGTTTTAAATTATCTTTTTTGTTAGTATTACTACTAGACGACGGCTGTTGAACGGATGGAGTTGGAGGCACCCTTTTCACGGCATACACTGGAGTATTTGTAGTCGTCAAAACGACAGAGTTTTGTTTGAAACCCCTGCAACTATTATTAGCTGTGGAGGAAGGGAATGTAATTTCCCGACCATGTTGCATTATTTCTGTATCCTCTACCCCCGCCGCGGCTGCGGCTTCCTGAATAATTTGAGAATGAGACGAGCGAGAATTCTCGTGCAAATATTCCAATCCCAAAACTTCTTCTTGTCCGGGATTGCCGACAGTAATGAGCGGTTGATTCTGACTGTAGACTGCATAATTACCACTTCTACTCGAGGTTTGAGTCAGTGCTGCTGTTTCCTGGTTCAACGATGTCATCTGTAAAAAATACAGATTTAAATTCAATTGTTCATCTCAGATAAAGATATAAGTTTAAGCAATCGAAGTTTTGTGGGAAATTTTTCCGAATAAACCTACCTGAATCTGACTATTAGACTCATTTTCCAAAATAACGACTGATTCGGATGATTTACGGAGCTCTTGAGGGCCCTTTGGCCTTTGACTATTGTGGTACTCGCTGATATTTAACGGGTTGTGAACTAATACAACCGGCTGAGCCTGGTAAACGATTTCCTCATGGTTTAATTTGCTTTCACAGTGGTGATAAGTATGGATAGGGGTTGATTGCACAGGAGACGTAGACCGCATTGGTAATTGCCCCCTCTGATAGGGTCTTGTGCTGGATCTAATTACGTTTGATGAAAATTGATTTTGCGATTGGGATGCAGTTTCGGAAATAATACTAACTGGACTAATGATGGAATGTTGGTGCGAGGCTGAAGAAGGAGAGTTTGAATTACTGATGATACGAACTGGGACACCGGATGAGTTGTTACCGTTAGCAGTAGTAAACATCGTACTGGTACCGAATGATTGCATAGGTTGTGTAGTGCTGTTACTAAGACTATGACTCTGTGATTTTGAAGGATTGCTTGCAATAACGAAATTAGAATTGGATGGGAATGTCGTTGCAGATTCTTCTGGTGTTGAGTGTATTCTCATATTACGGAGGCCAGCAATTTGAAAGTACTCCGCAGTTTTTAGAAACCGATCTGCATCTTCGTAAGGGACGAACAGTTGACCTTGATATATAAAACGTAGAATAAGCTCGAGGTCTGCTGATGTTGTTTCTCTAAGTATTATTACAGGATGTGGATGTGATGTAGCCTGTGAAAATTGAAGTGAGTAATATTTACTATACATTCACAAAAATATGCCCTTATTAAAATACTTTATATTCATGTACTCACAGAAAAAACCTCTTTAAAGTAAGAACTCCACATGCACAAGAGAACCCGATGTGCCTTGAAGGACCTCCCTTCACAGAATAAAGTCACGTCAGCCATCTCATCTTTCTGATACAAATCGAAGACCCCACTGACTACGAAGTGGTCGAACTCATCCCATTTCATGCACAACAAGTTCCTATTTGAATTCATCTTGCTTAAAACCTTGTGTAAATCTACCTGCAGCTGTCACCAAACTCTCAGGGACCTGGACGCTGAAATAAATAAAATCGACTCTACTTTTTTTCTACCCGTTGCGGTTTGCGTATGTCGTTGGTTCTCTTCAATTTTAAACTCGTTGATTTGAAATCTTGAAATTGTATTAACTGGGGATTATCAACAGTTCAGCTTAGGCTTGGCTATCTCCCTTCCTTTCCTCCAATATTGTACCTGTTCATTAGTCAGTAATGTTCAATTGAAATGAAATTAAAGACCAGTTTACGTAACCGGAAATGCAATATATATAGAAAGTGTGAAGAAAGTGTTTTTTGTAAATTCCGAACCATATAGTTTATTTAGTCAGGTCAGAGTCTGGCTGGACGCTGGACGATACGAACAATCCATACGATTCTTATGCTTTCAGTTATTCGGAGTCCGTCTGTCTACAGGATTTGATAGCCTTTTAACGATTTCCAAAGTGTTTTGTAGCTGCACAAATATTGATGGTTCCTCTTGAGCCTCTCACAATAATATTACCTCCTATCCTAGCATCGTGCTTCATTCAATGCATTTCTAATTCTCAAATATAGGAATACTCAAACTTCCCTGTAAGCTTTTAGCATAGAGAAGTTCCCTCAGCCGGGAAAAGTTGCGGCTTTGAGCACAGACAACGTCTTCCTGGAAGCGTACCCTCTTTCTCTTATTCGGACAACAATTTAATTATCTTGCAAATAATTAATTCACTTGACAAAAAGGTCCACCTTCTCAACCAATTGCGGTAATTATTTTTATCGGATACTCAAATAGCTCATTACTGTGTTTCTGTTTTGTGAAAACAAGTTCAATTTGCTAAATCACAAGTTCTGGAAGAGGATGGGTTTTAGGCGAAGGGATTATTGGGCTACCTGATTGTATAGCAATTAATTAAAATGGGAAATATTAGTCTAAAAAGATTTTAATTTTTAATTTTTAGAAAATGTCCATTGGAGTCCCAATTAAAGTTCTTCACGAGGCGGAAGGTCACATAGTGACGCTGGAGACGACTACTGGAGAAGTTTTCCGGGGCAAGTTACTCGAGGCTGAGGACAACATGAATTGCCAAATGGCTAACGTGAACGTGACGTACAGGGATGGAAGGAATTCCAATTTGGAATTGGTCTTTATTCGAGGCTCCAAAATTCGCTTCCTCATACTCCCCGACATGCTTAAAAATGCACCGATGTTTAAGCGGGTTGGGCATAAGGGTGCTGGCATAGGTGCCAGCACCCGTGGCAAAGTTCCCATGATGCGAGGTCAAAGTAAGTGTATCTTGTATTTATCTTGGAGTTAGCCTGTTAGCGTATGCGTATATATTATTATTGTGTATTGCTTAAATGTCTTTGGTGGCTGTAGAAAAGGGATAACTTCCAAAGTTTAATATAGTTTAGGGAATGCATGTAACTAATTGTGTATTGGTTGGCATTTCCTAAGGTCGTGGAAGAGGAAGTAGAGGAGGAACGCAGTCAGCTCCGAGAGGAAGAGGTCAGTGGCCATCCCAGGGTGGCCCAACGCGTGGAAAATAAAAAGGTCTGTGAATTTGGAGTAATCATTGTCTGGTTCAGATCATTGCGAGGAAATCTTTTTTGTACTGTAATTTGTTTGGTCTTAAATAAATTTGAGTCTTCTATTGTTAATTTCTGATTTAAGATCCTATGTTACAAAACAACACACATTCATTTTCCAAGCTTGAGTTAACTTTAGTAATTTCTAATTACTCTAATTTTTACAGTTATGATGGACAACTGTTATCGAAAGGATAATAATAATAACTCTATTTTGGAAGGTTTTGTTTTGTGCAGATGATGAGAGACTGAAAAATAAAGATTTAGTTAAAACTGTTTTCTTACATTGTTGGTTTAATATCATGAGCGGTTCATGTATTTAACAGAGAGATGTTAAAGTTATCTATCTGATCAAAGCGAAGATTTCATATGATCCCTAAAATTCTCGTACTCGTGTGTTGAGGGTTTATAAATGATTTTTTAACGATGCGGAAATTTCATTTGCTTCGAGTAGCTTGGAGTAGGTTAATTGATATTTTAATTCTTTCGGGTCATTCGTATGAAATAAAGAATAAAAAGAAAAGTCTGACTTAATTTCAATCAACTTTCATAATTTAATCATGCAGTCATGCAGTAGCGTGTGTATTAGTACTTATGATAGTAAACAGTAGTTATAATGAGTATGTTCCCTATTTTCGGAGCATTTTGAATTTCCAAGTCTGACTCAGTTGGTTGGTTGGATCACAATCTGTTTCATCAACCTGTTCATTAAACCTAGAGAATTTAAAAATAAATAAAAATTAAGCAGATCAGATCTAAACCCCCAATTCTCCAAATGATTGAAGCTTAGCGATCAACTTAATCGTTTTAATTAAATTTTACCCCATGTTAGTAAGACATAGTCCAGACTCTGGGTTTCGGATTTCATACCGTTGATTAGGTAAAAGGTTTACTTTCCACTGCCGTTTGTGAGTATAAACGTTTTTTGTAAACTGGTAAGTGAACATATTCGAAGAAGTATTGTACACCAAAGGTGTAAACTCATAAAATCCGAGGGATTGAAAATCTGAATACAAATTAAGTTTTTCACTGCTTTCCTCGAATACAAAATCAATTCAATATATAGATTAAATACCTTTGACCACCCATTTTTGAGCATCCAGATCTTCCCATTTTCGCATTGTAACCATTTTATATGTGTTTTGGCTCGTATTTGTAAGGGAAAGGGCCTATAACATTTCGTGTATTAAATTAGACATTTAAAACTATGATAGTTATTTTTATTTGGTAGAGATTAAAAAAATTCCCCATCTTCTTACCCCATCATCTTTCATACTCTTAATCGAGTATAAGGAGTTCCTCAAGAACTGGTCTGTAATTTTATTAAACAGGTCAGAATAAATGATCATGAATATGTAATATTTGAAAATATAAATTAAATTCTTAATTACAGTCTTTTGAATACATGACAATAAATTTTCATACACAGATCTGTAGATCGAATGATAGGAAGTGTCGTTAACAAAATAAAATATCCATTACCCATTCCAGCCTCGGCGTAGGCAAGTATGGCCACCACCATGCTCAATACTATTGCTGGTTTGGTAATCATTTTAAAGATTGAATGTTCAACTAGTATATAATCGTTACTTATGAAATTCGAAGAAATAAAGCTACTTTTGCAAGTAATGAAATACTTCTAACAACTTAGGAATCACCGGAAGGATGTCAAGGCTGCGGTGTCAATGCCACTGCATCGGCAACTGATCGGTAAGGTATTATCAACAGAGACATACACACAAATTATTTCGCGTATCAGAATCATTGCAAATCTGACTATGCTGGCTCGACGGATTTAATGGTGAATAAAATATGTTCACGGATGTAGGAAACTGGTTCAGACTTTGTGGCATCACAACATAAAAAAACATTATACGTGCTTGCTCTTACTAATCTCAAGAGTCATTGCAATTCTTTGGTCAATATTGGCTGCAGTGCATACTACCTTATTTGTCATCAGTGAAACGAAAGAAAGTGGTTTTATTGAGCTGAGGGCGATTAATATTATGGAAATCTCTTTCGACGTCTGGCAGGCCTGGCTCTATGGCCAACAGGAACTACAGACAGTCTTCTCAATTGTAAAATCTCAATAATCTATTAAATTACTTTTAGGTTGCAGACAACAATTGAATAGAAATTAGTTCTCCTTTCTTTGCAATAATGTCAATGACTTTATTCAAACTGCAAAGGCGCTATTAAAAATGCATTTAATGCCAAACACCAACTGTAATTTTCAATTTACGAATGTTTTAATGATTATTTCCACACATTGTTTTACAAAAAAAGTTTCAGAGGGACGAAATTTTCTAAATCTGGTTAACAAAGTTAAAACACCGAATAATGGGATGAAAACATTGACTGCGTTCATTCCGATACTGACCATTTCCATTTTAATGCCGAGCTGCAATTCATTATCCAACCTGATCTCCATTAGCGCCCATAAAACCCATAACCACCATATCCGCGACCTCCTCCATATCCTCCATATCCTCCGTAACCACCCCCATAACCTTTGAAGTTAAGACCAAAAAAATTGAACAGATTAGGATAGATGAGTTTTTACGCATTGGCTGCTAACTTTAAAAGATACCATTAATTACCTCGGAATCTTCGAAACCCTCCTCCGTATCCACCGTACCCTAAAATTGAGCATTAAAAAATATTAGTCTTTAGTTGTTACAGTTATGATTCCCTGTTTACTTACCACCGTAGCCACCAAACAATTTTCGTTTTGGACGGTCGGCAGAAAGTTCTAAAAATAAATAAACGAGATCAATTAATTTAATAAACCCTGATAGTTACAATGTGCATAGTTTATATAAAATTAACTTACCATCGACTTCAACATCAGGCTCAGTTAATTTATCTTGCAAACTTGCGGTTGGGACCGTCTGGATTGATTTTAATTCTCCAATAACTTCTGGGACACTTTCTTGTATTGGAAGAGAGTGAACCATGGCCATGACACAGGCCAAAACAAAGCAGGAAACAATCGTCTTTTGCATTTTCAGTTCTATTAATATTAATCTATTTTTGAAAACTCACTTTGAATTCGAGATGATCGCTTATAGTGAATACGAATACAAAACTAATTCAAGCGATCCAATTGTCCTGGCTTTATATACCGAACTGAGTATTTCTTATGCGTTCTTAGAACTTAGTGACAGATTTCATATTTGTCTGCAGCAACAGTTGGGCAAAAAACATCTAGTATTAAAATATTGTTGACGTGAACAACCGATATGTAATTGTTGTACAAGTGTAAAATCGAAGTGTCAGGTGAATGTCATGCAGACCAGCTTATGCCAGTTATCGCGTTTTTTCTTTCATTTCTGAGAAATAATTTACTTTCGTTTTTCCCCAGATGCATCAGTCCGTTTACCTTAGCTGGACTTTAAAAATATATTTGCTTCCAGTATACTGAATTTATTTCATAGGTCCATTTTCATCACGCATTTATAGGATTCCATCATCAATCCACATCACACATAGGTCTTCTGCTACTGGCAAAGAATTATGGGAAATTCCACCTCCCGTCAATTGGATCCTTTTGTAATTTCACAAGGTGTCTTCCACGAGTGAGTAGCGTGACTTTTTTCCTTCATTTTTTTGTCTATGGCAGATGCATTAGTAACACAACATTATAATAGCATCCGAAGTCCAAATCCTATGTAAGATTTGATAGACTCCAGCTTTGGAATAATCCAGATTGAACCAGAATTGAATTGTTTTGAAGCTATGAAATTCGCTTTCATTCTGAGTTTGTGAATGCTACGAATGCAAAAAATAGAACGCGTTAAGATGAACTTCATTTCTTGAGAATGTTCCTAAATCCATTAATGTTGATTTGTTACAGGGTTTAATGGTATTATGTATCCGTATGGTAAATCGATTATATTAGGATTGTGTATAGAGTATAGACCGACCACCCTATAGTTCTCTAACTTTTCTGCATATATAATTACACTATATAAGTTAAATAGTTTTTTAGTGTAATGATCTCATCATCACATCATTTAAATCTAAAAGTTTTTAGTGTCAACTTGATTACTCCTAGATTTTCTTGGTTTTCCCTGTAAGTTTCCACTGAAATTTTTTTAATCAAGGCATTGCAGATAAAGTTTGCATTCCAACTATTCCGCGTCAAATGTAAATGCATAAGTTTTAAATTGTTTAGTTCATTTCTGCCTTTGTGTTAATCATCAAAATAAAAGCAAGCTTTAAAGAGTCGTGATAATCAATATGACGACATAGATTCATTGTCAGCAGTATAGCAACATTTACAAATGAAATAATGTATGTAAATAATTTTATTCGCTAAGTTTGATCATGACTTAACTTAGACTTTATTATTCTTTGACAGTCTAGTCAGTTTCCGAGGAACGGAAAATAAACTTTTATAGACATGAGATTTTATGATAATTAATAATTAATTGATGATTTTGAAACACATAGCTCTGAGCGACATTAAATACAATTAGTTTGTTAACACCAATCTATAAGCTTATCTCTTACTAAAACATATGTTTGATATTTACAAATAAATATTTGGAAATTTGTGGTATGTGTACCCTAAAATGCATTTAAAAATAATATGCCCTTTAAGTATTTTTATTTAATTATGCTTCATAGTGTAAAGTATACATGCAGATAAATGAAATTTTAATGCCATTAGAATAAACGAAAATCAGAGTTTATGCAGAGCAATGTTTTTTTATCGTTCTCGTTATAATTTTGTCTCATAAAATTGAAACCACAAATCTTGAATGGTACATTACATTTATCATAATTTTAACAATCTTTTACCGAATTTCATAGATAGTTTCAAGAACATTTTTAAACTGGAAAGGTATCACAATTAATAGTTTAAATCCGAACTTTGTTGAAATAACTGTTTGCGGTAACTTATCCTAGAAAAAAAATACAAATTATTTAGTAATTCAAAAACTTGTAATGAACATGTTAAATTTTAACTTACTTCCATATCCCCCATAACCACCACCGAATCCACGACCTCCATAACCCCCTCTGTAGCCCCCATAGCCACCTCCTCCAAATCCTCGACCACCGTATCCACCTCCATAACCCCCATAACCTCCGCCGTAACCTCCACCGAATCCAAATTGCCTCTTGTTTCGAACTTCTGTTAAGAAAATTCCATTGTTGTTACAAATATAATTTTTAATAATTATGATTAAATGGACTAATACAGATTATTTCTTCAGTTGTTTAACATACCTGAGTTTCCCTCATCAATAGGATTTAATTGAGCGTCAACAGCAGCAAAACCTGCAGGGGAAAGAGCCGGTTCTTGGGGCACTTGGGCGATTGCTCCAGCAATTAGGCAGGCTGCTACCAAAGTGACTGCAATGAAGACCTTCATAATTCCTTCAATGTGAATTCAAAGAGTTGAAAATGGATTGCAGCAGTTTGAAACCTGTAAGTGTATTGAATCTAAATTCTAGAACCGTCTGCTTTTATACCAGCTTGAGTAATTTGTATGATCTGGGAAAATGTTACGGATTTGCTGGAGCGACAAAGTTTATTTTGAGGAAAAAATGTTCATTGTTCAATTACATTGAATTATATGGGTAAGGAGCAGATTCCCTTGTCTGACTGGCATCAATTTACGCCTTCTAGACACCACGGAGAGGATGATAAATGGTCACAAAAGACTGGAATGCTGAAGATGTGTAGTAAAAACTAGTTGCGTCACCTATACAAGGGTTTAATCCATCAGTTTCTATGTAATTTACTTTCCAGCACCTGTTGCACGAAAAACATAAAAAATTCTATTTTTGCAAATGTGTATCTTCGGTTTCCATCCAAGAATGTGCAATTCATCCCATTTGTAAAAAGTGGAAGGGAAAAGCGCAAATAGTTTTTTGAGGTATACTTTCAGGTATGAAATTTTCCATTTAAATTAGTGAATCACATTTGCTTGTACTTACGTCATTTGTGAGTAGAGATTTGTAGATACTCTTTTCAATTTTTTTGCACGGTGCTTCATTAATAGGTAGTCGATCTTGGTTTTTGTACAGAGTTACAAAATAGTAGATTGATTTAGAAATGATCAAACACTATAAGGTAAGGTGTCAATGATCTGGTTATATAATTCGACAAATCAGTTAAGCTTTAGATTCCATTCTTCAGATAGTTTTCAAGAGAATTTCGGGTTCATTCCTCCGTCTTTTTCCCAGGTTGCTGGTATATAATTAATGATAACCCACAGCTTCCCTAAAATATCTATTCCTATCACGTCATCTTGAGTTCGATTATTTTAATTGTAAAAGGAAAAATCTATTTTATAATGCAGGGATTTTAAGTTAGCCCGACTCCTTCGTTGTATGTTTATTTTCAGTGGTTTTTTTAGCCCGTTCGTTAGGGCTTGTGACTCTTGTCCGTCCATCTGTAGACAGGATATCTTTCGACAGAGTTGACCTAGGATTCTAAAATTTTGTACACACCTCCTTTCTCAATCATAGGGGGTTTTATAAAAATTGACCTCCAGCTCTAATAGTTGTAGATACTACAAAAGTTACTTACAATTAGTACTTATACATCGTTTTTCAAATACTTTGTGCCCATCACAGGTTGACCAGTGTGGGCGCAGACCGTAGGAGTTAACCAGAAAATTGGCTTAGAGTCATACAATTTTGTATACATATTATTTTGGACAATACAAGAGACGCTCTTTCATGTGACACAAATTAGATTATGGAATGGGATACATGTTACGCTGGGGGGTTTCTCAAAAGATTAAAGTAGCGACAGAAAATGTTTCCTAAAAAATCAACTTTATTCAACTATATTCAAACATTAAGGATTACTCTTAAGCTACATCAAACTCTCCGCAGGTACAGAAAGCAGAGCATTAAACGTGTGAGTAGTAATAGTCTCATAATACGTCAGCCGAGTAGACAATTTGAACATGAACATTCGAAACCAAGGAGTTCCAGCGTAGAGAGCAAAGGGTTTAATAGCTGCGATCCTTCTTCTCAGATATTTTCGACTAGTGCAGAGCCTCCCCTTCTGTCTTCGAACACAAATCACCGACTTTTCATAAACCCATATAGCCTGGGCGACCGTGTACTCGTTCAAAAGCTGTATTATAACCGCTGAAGGTGGGAACATACAATAAAAAGCCAAGGGGAAGATCCCATGACCTTTCATGCTAAACCAGTTGAAGGCCACCCCCAGAACAATCCCAAGGAACATGAGCATAGCAGTCGAAACGTCCGTCACTATGGCCACAAAGTTGTACAGTATCTGGAGCATGTTTGAATATTTAATGAACTGACCGCCGTCCCTGGCTTCATCCCCGATATTATCAAACGACTCATTGATCATTCGGACAAATATGGTGGCTGCCATCAAAATCAAAGTTAAAAGATGAGCCGCTTGGTGCATGGTTAGGAAGCAAGATAGGGCACGGAAAATAAGTACAATGAGTTGGACATCTGACCTACTTATTAAGGGTATTGGGAAGTAATCCCTAAATATATAAAAATAAGGGTCTAATTTAAGAGCCAAAAGTCCAATTGGAAAGCAAGCCGCGTAAAATCCAAAGAAATAGACGAGAAGATGAAGCGAAATCCCGAGACGGTCGGAGTCAGGGTGGCGGAGATAAGATGGCCGCTTATTCAAAAGGATTCCTAGATTAGCCAATAAATTGTAATTGTTATTGTGGTGTTTATTCATCCATATAAATTGGTACAGTAAGAAGGCCAAAGATAGTACTCAGCCCTCCCTCAAAATCAGTCTCAATCAGTAATAAATGCCGTTAGTAACTAGTTAGCATGTACAGGTGACAGGGTGTCCTTGGCATTTTTGCTGGAAATGTTGAAAACCCGCATGAGCCATGCATTAATTTATAATTTGTTTGCATGCATACCTATTTCTAGAATGTTAACTTTCGAACAAATTCAAAAAAAATCAAAATGGCACGAGCATTTAAAAAAAAATCTTTCTCAACAATGACTTAGGATACCCTGTATTTTTGTTTAGAAATTTTATATTGTATTATATATAGCAATATTTAAAAAATCACCTCTGCGAAACAGGATTTCCAATTTGAAAAATGTATTCGACCCAATCACCAAAGTATTTCCGATGAACATCAACAAACCGTACAGGATAATTTCAAAGAGGACCAGCAATGTGCACATTGTTATCATGATAACTTTGTACATTGGGATGGAGCGGTTCTTTTCAAATATAGCCTTTAAAATTATGAATAGGGATGACCCCGCGTAGAACAATGATGCTATTCTGGTCAAGTAGAAAAATAGTAGATCCCGGGCATTTGTAATGTGGAATAGGGTTTTTGTTTTCTTATCCCACATTAAAGGTATGGTTTGGATTCCAAAACGCTGGAAAATGCTTGCGAACAGATTTAGAGCTTTAATTACCAAGGGTGACGTCATCTTGAATTGAACTGGGTACTTGAAGGCTTACACGTATACAGAGATTTACCATTTATGTATTTTCTATATGGAACCTTTTTGGTATGGAACCAAAATCTAAAATGCCACCATGCCAGTAAATTACAAAAGTATTATCTCTTGGTAAAAAATATAGAAATCATTAAAATTTACCCAAAGTTCAAACAATGGGTTGTGAAATTGAAATCGATTTTAAATATTTAAGACATTGATCCATTGAAAATTTATTGAGAATAACAAATTCTAAGGGAATTCAGAACATCAATCACATGATTTGCCACACAGGCTATGAGTGGATTGGGGTCGCCTTTGAAAAATTGATTTCCAATCCATTAAGGGAAAATATTACTAAATAATATTTACTAGAAAATAAGGGTTAACCCTTTGGAGTGTAGTAGTAAGGTATTGGTAGCCAAGGGTTAAATGCAGATTAAAAAATACTATTACCAAGGGAAACAATTATAATTAAATAATTCATGGACTGGCACATGAAAAAAGTAAAAACTCCTTTAAAATGGAAGCTAAATTAAAATGAATATTTTAATTCAATTATTAAATGAGATGAACA